>CM034354.1:69533739-69815106 GCA_019925275.1 Mytilus edulis | reverse complement strand
CACTCTAACTTAAGAATCATTCATTCGAAACCGAATACCGTACATCATTAACTTTTTAGAATTCTAATATTCTCTTTAAATTCGTCACGTCAACATATTTATTTAAAAATTTAAAAATAGATTACCTGACCTAAAATCATGTTTATCAATAATTAAGATCGATTTGCTTATGTGTTTAAATGTGATATAATGGGGTAAATATTTATTTACAACACACTCGGAACATTTTATAAATCAAGGTGAGTGGAAATACACATTATGACAATGCATGCTCAAAAGTGACAATGCTATGGCAAATTTATGGCATTATTATTTATGCATTATTATTTCATATCTGATAATTATTGTTGACGTGTATCTATGGAAAACAAAGGGACGTAACTGTCTTATGTTAAAGTATAACGAATTTTCTGGCGTGTACGGTTATGCCTTCACTTGCATTGCTACATGTCCCTTCCTAATTTCCCTTTTTTTTTTTTTGCCCCTTTAACAATTTAACTGCTATAACTAAGAGAGGAGGAAATTAAACTGACAGTTTTCAATAATATAAAAAAGTAGCGAGGAAGAAATTAGAGAAAGGGAATTGTAGAAATACTAGGTTATGCCCCTCTCTATGTCAAAGAAAAACCGCTACACATTGGTAAAAGACAGTCATAAAACACTGAACATGCGGTGCAATACGATCATGGGTGGCATTTATCATCAAACTCATTCTTCTTTAACGCATATATCTAGTGAAATGCACATTCCCCATTTCCATGCACAATTTAACAAAGGTACAGTATGCGTTATTTTGAACAAAATTGAAAATAGAGCATGCAAAATTGTCGATTAAAAAGTGAGATAATGTGTAAATATTACCAATCGACATAAATAAGAAAGGACTATAATAGTCCTTAACAACAGACATATTATATATTTACATGAACAAGTCATCTTGAAACTTCTTTACCTTAATCAAAAGTGTTATGGGTTTTGTTCATTGTTGAAGGCCGTACGATGACATATATAGTTGTTTATTTCTGTGTGATTTGATCTTTTGAGGAGAGTTGTCTCAGTGACAATACATGTAATACCACTTCTTTTTTTATATTATGTTGAATTTATTGTACAATTGAGCGTATACAATTTCTACCGACCATTGTAGATATAACAAGTTGCTCGCTAAACAAAAATGATTTTTAAGTCTTTCTTACCCGGCAGCTGTTATAGACAAAATCTAGTTCGTTGTTAGTCACTTTATTGTCGCTATTTACTCGCTTTATTACAAAGTCATCTAACAACCATGCCATTTACTACATGTACATGTATATAGACATAAGGAGATGTTTCGTCAGTGCCAATGAGACCACTCTTGTCCAAGTAACAATGTGTAAAAAAGAAACACTTATAGCTCAAAGTACGATAGTTGTTTTTATGTACACAACTTGATTGGACTTGTGCCTTACAGCTTGAAATGTAGTTAGGGCACCTGTCTGTCAATGACAATAGAGGTCTTATTGGTGGAATGTAACGTTGTATAACTGACACTAACCTAATATCTTATTTTGTACATATAAATCAAGCAAATATACTAACGCCAAGACTTATTTAAAAACAAATATTTACACTTATAGTTCTTAAAGTGTATATTTGCGTGGAGGCCGTCGAATTGTTTTCGCACTTTAGATGTATGCTCTTATACATTTACAGTTATGGTTAATTGAAGTCATGGAATAAATTCCATTGTTCTTTATTTTCCTAGTTTTGTTTTGTAATATAAAACAAGGAAATGTGATATGATTGTTAACAGAAAGACGAAAGATACAAAAAAAAAATGACATTTAATAGTGCTAATGAAACAACATTTCAATAGAGTCCAACTAACTTGGAATTTATTATATATAAGGAAATGTGGTATATATGAGTGTTAATATAATGAAAAAACTCTCCATCCAAGTCACAATAAGTGAATAAGTAAAAAGTAAACCATTATGAGTCAAAGTACGGCCTTCCACACGGAGCCCTTGACTTCCACCGAACAGTCAACTAAAAGGGTCATATAAATGACTAGTGTAACAGCATTAAGTATAATATATAGCCGATGATAGGTCCTATGCTGACCCTAAATGGTGCACAAGGTCAATTCCGAAAGTTTGGTTATTGAAATAGTTATGTAGTCTACGGAAATCAATTGTCCTGAATATGATTATATTGCTAAATATATACATTGATGTAACCGGGAGATTGATGGACAACTTATGATGCTATTTCTTAGATTTATCTATGACTTGTAGCGTGATCAAAAGCATTTTGATGAAACCGGTGTTACGGGTCGTATCAAACTTACAGAGAAACGAGCGGATTTATTACATTGTGAATATCTCATTCATATTACTAGCCGATGAACAAAAATAAAAACGCTGTTGCGTTCCTTTACACTTAATTTCCATGTACACTGTCACAAATAAGTTTGGTTGATATAAGTGCATCTTAGTCAATATGACAAACAAGCCAAATTTAGTAAACTATACTTAGGAACATATATAATGACTGTTCCCAACTATTATTTAGTTTAGAAGTATGAGGGTCTAGATGAGGTTTACAGAACAAATAATAATGGGCGAAGTGTACAGAAATATCAACAAGAAAACAAAGAATAAAGAATAATATGGTGCTAAACTCTAATGAATTGTGAATAAGGGATAACAAATGTAAAGAATAAAGATAAAATACATAAATTATCAAAGAATACATTAAAGAAAAACCCGAATCCAAACATAAAGGTATCAGTTTTCACAGTTTTTTTTAATCTTCCGTGATGTTTAACATAAAGCCGTCAAAAGAGCAGAAAACTCAAAGGCAGTCTACTTAGTTGTTATACCTTAACATGATGGGATATTGAACTATAAGGAATAAAGAATAATTAACCAAGAAAGAATAGAGAATAACTGACCAAAAAAGAAAAAGAAATGAAGGACCCGTAATCCAGACACTCATATGTTTCAATTAATAGCAAATAATCAAAGTTTAAAAACTATAAGTTGAGAATTTGTTTAAATTTTCAGATGTTTAGCATAAAGCCACCAAAAGATCAAGATATCGGAAAATTACCAGCAGCTGTTATTCCTACCATAGACGTAACAACAGACAGGAAGACGCTGTGTTCAACTTTAGAAACCATCAATTCTATTCTACGGCATGGCGAGAGTCATCAGAAATTAGAATGTGTGGAGAGGATCATGTTCGCTATACAGTACCTTGACGACACGAAACAGTCAAAGAACTATGACAAAGCTCTAGTTAAGACTAAAGTTTTTGGTAAGTACAATATTTTCTAAAAAGCAAACAAAACCTTTAAACAGACTTATTAAGAAGGGATATAGTTCCGATACTGTTGTCAGGTCATTAAAGATTGCATATTTCAGCTTTGATATTGATTCACTTATAGGGTCTTTGCATCGGAAATGAACACATTTATTCTAAAACCAGATGTTGGCATGATACGGGCTATGTTCTTCTCGTTTATTTTATGATGTTATAGTACTGAAACCCTAACGGGAAGGATTGTGCTTGATATTCATATGATGAAAACATTATCTTTCAATCAGTTTAATTGAAGGCTGGAGCTGGCATTAGTAATTGCTAGTAGTCCTTTGTTAATTTATGTTAATTTATGTATCATTGTCATTTTGTTTTGTTTCATTCGTTACCTATTCTGACATCGGACTCGGGACTCCTTCTGAACTGAGTTTTACTGTGCGAATTGTTGTGTGTTTATTTTTTCTACATTGGCTAGTGGTATAGGGAAGGGTTGAAATTTCAGAAAACATGTACAATTTCAACACCGCTTCAATTTTGCGCCTGTCCCAAGTCAGGAGACTATGGCATGTGTTAGTCTTGTATGATTTTTAATTTTAGTTTCTTTTGTGTATATTTCGGAGTTTAGTATAACGTCCATTATCACTGATCTAGTATACATTTTTTTATGGCAAGCCGTTCTCGTCAAAACTATGTTTAAACCCTTTTTTCGAAAAAAATACACACTGAGAATTAAAAACCTAAAATAACACACTGAGAAATCGAAATTACACACTGAGATTTAAAAAAAAATAAAAAAACACACACTGAGAATTCAAAATTACACACTGAGATTTTAAAAAGACACACTGAGATGAAATAAATTGAAAAACACACACTGAGAATTGTTAATTACACACTGAGATTTCAAAAATACGCACTGAGACTAATATGCAAATTACTAATGAATATTCATGAGATGAATAATTCAACAGATTTATATCTTGATCTCAAGAACTCTTGTCATTATAATGAAATGCGATTCCTTCAACCAACATTCGTAGTAAATTTCAAGACTTAACATCGCTCATATTCATAAGTTTGTTGCCTATAATTCAGATCATTACTACTAGTAATTAAACATGTTTCCCTTTTCAAAGTCTTCCAACTGTTTCCCTGATTTCGCTAGTTAATCTTTTATATTTTTGTTACGTTTATATGCTATAATAGACACTTGAGTAAAAATTTCACTGCATTCTTTTGCAGATTGTTCCAATGTTTTCTTATAATTTTAATAAAGTTTTTCACCAATTGGTTATATTTTGTAATAAGAGTAAGTGGGCATTTTTCTTGTTCTTGTATTTCTAAAGTTTTTTTAATTGATAATTTGGAACCAAATCGAAGGACTAACGAGTTTTGTCCCCTTGTTGTTTTAAGCTTGTAATAGATTCAGATTAAGTATGCTAATTAGATATGTGCGCATAAAAAGTGCGCACAAATCTCAGTGTGCAATTTTAAATTCTCAGTGTGTAATTTTAAATTCTCAGTGTGTAATTTCAAATTCTCAGTGTGTGTTTTCAGTTTATTTATTCTCGGTGTGTCTTTTTGAAATCTCAGTGTGTAATTTTCAATTCTCAGTGTGTAATTTTCAATTCTCAGTGTGCGTTTTTCATTTTTGTAATCTCAGTGCGTCTTTATGAAATCTCAGTGTGTAATTTTTAATTCTCAGTGTGTAATTTTCAATTCTCAGTGTGTAATTCTCAATTCTCAATGTGCGTTTTAAAGTTTCTAAATCTCAGTGTGCTTTGTTGTAATTCTCAGTGTGTAAATTTTTCGAAAAATGGTTTAAACATAGTTTTGACGAGAACGGCTTGTCATATTTCTTTAGGGGTCAGCTAAAGCACGCCTCCGGGTGCAGGAGTTTTTTTTTCCGCTTCATTGAAGACCCATTGGTGGCATTCGTCTGCTATCTGCTCTTTAGTCGGGTTGTTGTCTCTTTGACACATTCCCCATTTCCATTATCATTTTTTTTTTGTCAATCGAGAAAAATTTAGTTAAAGCAATTGTCTGTTTACTTTCTACAAGATGATTATAGTTATTGCAAAATTGGCAGTTTTATTCTGCAATCTTTGTTATGAAAAATACTGAATTTTAATGTGCGTATTGTTATGCGTTTAATTTTTTACATTGGCTAGAGGTATAGGGGGAGGGTTGAAATGTCACAAACATGTTTAACCCCGCCGCATTTTTGCGCCTGTCCCAAGTCAGGAGCCTCTGGCCTTTGTTAGTCTTGTATTATTTTAATTTAGTTTCTTGTGTACAATTTGGAGACTATGGCATGTGTTAGTCTTGTATGATTTTTAATTTTAGTTTCTTTTGTGTATATTTCGGAGTTTAGTATAACGTCCATTATCACTGATCTAGTATACATTTTTTTATGGCAAGCCGTTCTCGTCAAAACTATGTTTAAACCCTTTTTTCGAAAAAAATACACACTGAGAATTAAAAACCTAAAATAACACACTGAGAAATCGAAATTACACACTGAGATTTAAAAAAAAATAAAAAAACACACACTGAGAATTCAAAATTACACACTGAGATTTTAAAAAGACACACTGAGATGAAATAAATTGAAAAACACACACTGAGAATTGTTAATTACACACTGAGATTTCAAAAATACGCACTGAGACTAATATGCAAATTACTAATGAATATTCATGAGATGAATAATTCAACAGATTTATATCTTGATCTCAAGAACTCTTGTCATTATAATGAAATGCGATTCCTTCAACCAACATTCGTAGTAAATTTCAAGACTTAACATCGCTCATATTCATAAGTTTGTTGCCTATAATTCAGATCATTACTACTAGTAATTAAACATGTTTCCCTTTTCAAAGTCTTCCAACTGTTTCCCTGATTTCGCTAGTTAATCTTTTATATTTTTGTTACGTTTATATGCTATAATAGACACTTGAGTAAAAATTTCACTGCATTCTTTTGCAGATTGTTCCAATGTTTTCTTATAATTTTAATAAAGTTTTTCACCAATTGGTTATATTTTGTAATAAGAGTAAGTGGGCATTTTTCTTGTTCTTGTATTTCTAAAGTTTTTTTAATTGATAATTTGGAACCAAATCGAAGGACTAACGAGTTTTGTCCCCTTGTTGTTTTAAGCTTGTAATAGATTCAGATTAAGTATGCTAATTAGATATGTGCGCATAAAAAGTGCGCACAAATCTCAGTGTGCAATTTTAAATTCTCAGTGTGTAATTTTAAATTCTCAGTGTGTAATTTCAAATTCTCAGTGTGTGTTTTCAGTTTATTTATTCTCGGTGTGTCTTTTTGAAATCTCAGTGTGTAATTTTCAATTCTCAGTGTGTAATTTTCAATTCTCAGTGTGCGTTTTTCATTTTTGTAATCTCAGTGCGTCTTTATGAAATCTCAGTGTGTAATTTTTAATTCTCAGTGTGTAATTTTCAATTCTCAGTGTGTAATTCTCAATTCTCAATGTGCGTTTTAAAGTTTCTAAATCTCAGTGTGCTTTGTTGTAATTCTCAGTGTGTAAATTTTTCGAAAAATGGTTTAAACATAGTTTTGACGAGAACGGCTTGTCATATTTCTTTAGGGGTCAGCTAAAGCACGCCTCCGGGTGCAGGAGTTTTTTTTTCCGCTTCATTGAAGACCCATTGGTGGCATTCGTCTGCTATCTGCTCTTTAGTCGGGTTGTTGTCTCTTTGACACATTCCCCATTTCCATTATCATTTTTTTTTTGTCAATCGAGAAAAATTTAGTTAAAGCAATTGTCTGTTTACTTTCTACAAGATGATTATAGTTATTGCAAAATTGGCAGTTTTATTCTGCAATCTTTGTTATGAAAAATACTGAATTTTAATGTGCGTATTGTTATGCGTTTAATTTTTTACATTGGCTAGAGGTATAGGGGGAGGGTTGAAATGTCACAAACATGTTTAACCCCGCCGCATTTTTGCGCCTGTCCCAAGTCAGGAGCCTCTGGCCTTTGTTAGTCTTGTATTATTTTAATTTAGTTTCTTGTGTACAATTTGGAAATTAGTATGGACGTTACGCACGGTATTGGTGCCACTCATCGTTACACGACGTTCCTAATATAACGACGATTTTGACGTTGTTCCACGGAAAGTTTCAAACGTTGACCTTATATTCTACTCATGTGAAAATGCCGCTTTAAAGTAAAAAGATGTTCGAAGTTGCTTCTTTACATGGTTTTATTTTTTAAAGCCGGTGCAAATGCAAAATTCCATTGAATTAAAACTAAATTTTAGATACATGAACAATTATTAATTGTTGCGAAGAATTGTCTGCCACAATAGCACAAAATGACAATTTGATGTCTTGTAAAATGATTTAAATATATAAAAAGAAGATGTGGTATGATTGCCAATGAGACAACTCTCCACAAGAGATCAAAATGACACAGAAATTAACAACTATAGGCCTTCAACAATCAGTTTCTTCTATTTCTTAAAATTAAGCAATGCTCTCTCTGCCAGAAGACGTCTCCTATCTTTGCTAGTGAAATTTTAAATATTTCGTTTCTTGTTTCTGTCTCTTTTCCCCAATTACACGTTTATATATGTTTGTTGTAATTTGGTAATTTCGCTCCCTCAATTAATATTCAAATGCTTCTTGGTTTGTCTTTGATTATGTGAAAGATGTAGGTAGTATATATAAAGCAAGCTATTTTTCTTTTCATAATCTTATTTCATAAACACTTTAATCCTGGGACTATTATACTGTATACTAACGTTAATATAAAAGTCCAAGAATTTGGTTTTATTTAATTTTTCTTAAACAGTGACTTATAATTACATTATAATTCATATTATTTATTTTAACGGATAAGTAAGTCCACAATCTTTACATCAATCCCGATTTTATAGAAAATGTTAATACAGTAGTTCAGGGAAGCAATGCGCATGTGCAAGATCGATCGTGATTTTGCGTTATCGACTAATTAGATACGAGATTTGATAAACTGGGGGCATTATCAGTTTATTGATTTACCAGATCGGCATCGTTATTACTGTAGTCATATGCATAATTTATTTTCACATGCTATGGCAAACGAAAATATATACAACATATGACAAATAAAAGGCAGCAGAGAACAGAAGTTACAGAGTATACAATAATATTATGACATTATATGTGATCTAATTTTTCAAGCGGCTGCATTTGAATAAATGCATAGTTTTACTCTCAGAGATTTAGAATAAACTTATCTAACTTGTGCCGATTTGGCCAAGAATAGTAGAATAAATATAAAATTTTATGCGCACAGATCTATACGTTGGACTTGATAAAACAAAATGATATTCGTCTTCCAAAACATTCATATTGCAACATATACAAATTCTATTTTCTCTTTGAGTATTCAGATAACGGCCAACTTCAACATTTAATCTAAGTGTGCCGCTACGCAATTTTGTTAATATAGATACATTACAATGAAAATCTAAGTATCTTTCAAAACCAAATACTACTTTATATCGTTTATAAATACAAAGTTTGTTACATTCTTCTAAAGCTGAAGATTCCACTGACATATTAAAACAGACTATTTTGACCGTTATGTTAATTAATCTTAATTACAAAAGGAACGGTTAGATATATGTCACCTGACTTTGAATGTTACCTTCACGCAAACAAAAATGGACAGATTCATGCTGTGATGTTCACTTAGCAGATCGTCTGTATATTCAAGAAGGTAATACTTCATTACCATATCTGAGGAACTGATCTTAGGTCATAAAAATAAAAGTCAATCAACACCTAGGCCATATGGTATTATAAAGTTTTACCTTAAACTATTAATCTCACCAGGCGACAGTTAGAGACAATTTATATACCCTTAATAATCGTAATCATGTTCTGACAGTTAGGTACCATTAAAATATATGTTCAAAATGCTAGCCCTGATTGCATGCGTGTATTTACATAAATGTTTTGTGCTTAATTCAAATGCATCGGATATTGACAATTTTTGAAAGGGGGGATGGGTATATATATATATATATATAGTTTGGCATTTGATTACATACTTTTAATGCACAGTTCTGTCGTATATTTATTTTTGTGTCAGAAAATTCACGTTAATAGGTAGAAAAATGATACTAAATGCGATTTTTTTTGTTATACTACAATTACTATAGAAGACCCCCACCCCCCTAGACAAAAAGAAAACAATTATTGTCGTCTTGTCGAAAGCAAGGAGGTCTTTAAGATTTATGGGTGAAATAGCTGCCTACTTGAATCTTTTGACATACATCCTTCTTTTTGACAAGTTTCGCGAAAGCGATACTTAGCGATGCTAGGTTCCGTCGTCAGCATTCACGCCGACTAATTCAGCATTTAGGTTCAGTCTGTGGTTAAAGTTTTGTTTTACATCAAAATCGTTGTCAAACATAATGGAATTTCGGGAAATTGTGAGCTTCTTTCTGTCCAAAATACAGTATCCAGGGCAAAATTTTGCAAATATTTATTTTCATTTTTCGTATTTCACTACTAGATGGACTTCATTTTTCCTGAACTGTTAATTTCATGTTTTGTATTACGTTAAAGATTTTCGTGCAGTCATTAATAACCGTTTTGTTTAATCGTCCAGTTGCAAGTTAAATGCATATCCATGCAGGTCAAGATCACAATATGAATGTTGAAACTATTTTGTTCTACATTGCGCTGGACTTTCACTCGTGTGTTCAAAATGCAACAGTCAGAGTAAAGACATTTATATATCTTATAAGTGGGTGCGGCTTTTTTGCTAAGATTTTAATTCCATATGACGATCTGTAGCTGTTTGATTTTATGGGAACTTTATATTTTTATTATGGTTTGAACAAGGAACGTATATACTGTACCAAGGTTTAACGGTCAGATTATTTATACAATATTGAAAACATAACATTTATAAAGCCATGATGTTTATTTTTTATTGAATACATCATCGTATAATATCATTCATTACGACTATGTGCTATGACCAGCAACAACTTTTCAAAAGCTCCGTCTTACATGACAATCATATGGTTTAGATTGGTTATCTATATTCTCCCGAAAAAAGGCTAAAGAGAATAAATTATGTAGTGTCACCATTGTATGCTATACTGTTTTGGCAATTAATGCCATTACGCCAGCATGTTTCTGGAAATTATTCTCAATCAACAAAAAAATATATTTCTGCACATAAACTTCTTCAAAGTTCTTAACAGCTTCCAGGGACTTGAAGGACCTCGTTCCTTCTTTATCAAACATTTCGTTTTGGCTTTTTGCCAGCAGTAATTTCAATTTTCTTTTTCAATTTTCTCCCGTAATTTTTAAACACTATGTCCCGAAATTTTTCAAAATATTACTTATTTTACTTTATTACACATAAACATAATCAAACAAAATTAATGACACTCAACGACTTCACAGGTAAACGGGAAAGCGGCAGGCGTCCTAATAAACGCCTATTAAACACCGAATATTGATGTGTACCATACATGACTTTGCCCCCAGTTCAACCAAATCTCGTATATTCTCGCATGAGTTTTAATTAAACGCTTGACCCACTCAGAATTCTAGGTCGCGAACAAGCTTTCCCTGAACTACTGTATTATATCATTATTTAAAAAATCTCTAACAAAAACCTTTATAAAATGTGCATCGAAAAAGAAATACGTGCTCTTATGCTGCCGTTGCCAACTTTCAATAATTTAAAGTTGGTCGGGTTCTAAATTATTTTTTTTTTTAAAAAGAAAACGTTTTCATTGATTATTTTTTTAAAATCAGGATTGTTTTACCAGGTAAATAATTAAGAAAATAAATGTTATGTAGGAATTTACACATTTTGCACATAAATCAGGCCGTTAGTTTTCTCGTTTGAATTGTTTTACATTTGTCATTTCGGGGTTTTTCATAGCTGACTATAAGGTAAGGGTTTTGCTCATTGTTGTTTGCATATAGAAATTATTAATTGGTCTTATACGGCCGCATCTTCTACTTTATTGTGAAAATGAGAACCGTGATTATGTATTGTTTGTTTTTGCTTTCGGAAACATATTTTGCTTTTTCACAGACTCAAGCTTCAAAAAAGTGTCGGCAATCAATACTTTTTTTTTTTTTAAATATTTGAAATTATAGAATTTGGCAAAGCATGGAAAACTTTTACACAGACCAATACCTACATCACAGATAACCAGCAGGTCGAAATCCGATTTTGAATAATACAACTTTTTTTTTTACTAGATGTGATTTTTTAAGTAACTGCTATATGTGCATGTTTACATAGTTCAGTGTTTCTCAAGTGAACAATTTTGGACCGTCAGGAATGCATTTCATGCATTTTTTATACTATACAATATTTTTGGTTCCGCGCTTCTATTTTCAACATATAACTGAGTATCGGTTTACACAAAATCTCCTTTGACATTCATCTGATTATTTTTATGTTTTCGGTTTCAATATTTTTGGTTTCGTTTTTACATTGTTTTAAAAGTATAATCAAAGTACTGAAGTACTGAACCTCGGATGACCGCAAGTTCTTGTGGATGGTCACAAGCACTTGTCTCCGAAAAAAAAATCACATTTCTATACTGGAAAACTGAGGTTTATGTACAGAGATATATTTTTTCTGAGACAAGTTCGTGCGTGGATGATGAATAAATGACAAGGAATTCAACTTCACTGCTTTAATATCTATTATATTGTGGTGTTACAAATACGTATACTCTGGTTTGTTGTTATATATTATATTAATAATTGTATATAGCAGTTACATGTATGTATAATTTTCATCCAATTTTATATCATTCTATTCTACGATTCTAATAAAAGTGCAGTACAAGTCCATGGTGGACACTCTTCTATAACAATTTGATTTTTTTCAATAGATTGGATTAAATTGAGTAGACATTCATATCGTCCCCAAAAAAACTTACTTGTGATATTCTTCCGCATGCGTTAACACAATTTTTCTGTACGTGTGCAATTTTTAATGCATATAAATATTTGTAACGACATAATATTTTCGTATTATAAATTTCTGTTCTTCAGTATTCATTGAAGAAGTGAATTTATAACAAGCGATAAGAAATGTTACTTTGCACTCGATGATATCCGCGTATTTATACGATCGGTTACCAGTCAAAACGAAAGTAAAATCTCTATGGCAACAATACATCGGAATGCCCTCACGGTCATCGCGATGTAAAAATTAAAATTCAAGCTATGTTTTGTGGCGTTCTGCGAAGATGAAAAAAATATCTACTTTACACCGCATTGATTGGTTGATTTTTTTTTCTAGAATGAGTTGGGAGTGTCTGTAAATTAATACCTTGGAGCTAGCTGCTACATGTTTGTGTGCCATCCATCATATATGTCGGACAACTACTCTCTCACTCTCTCTCTTTCGTTCTTTCTCAAGTTATGGTAAAAGAAAAGTTTCAATTTCAATATACTAGTTTCATCACATGCTCATGTACCAGGCAATTCTGTTGGAGATTCGAGAAAATAATCTTTATTCTGCCAATAACCTTATTTTTCAAACACATATTGCTAGGTAGATACTAGGCATTGTTCTACTCACAGTAGATAAAAAATCATCGTTAGCTATACTGAAATGTTTATGACATACAAGTATTTCTCTGGTAAAACGTTTTGTTAAATGAGTTGATGCGACAAAAAAATGATTGCACGTTTTACTGAAATGTTCACGACTAAGGTGTACTTTTTCTCATAAATATTTTGTGAGAATTTTCATTCATGTGTATAGCTTCGAATTTTTTAATAGCAACGCTAGGAATTACATATACTATCTGGCTTAGGAGGATAATTAAGAAGATCTCACTTTTGATCGCATGTTCTTTTTCAATGTATCTTGCTTTTATAAAGTGGGAGTGTGGTTATTAGTAAGTTTAGTAGGGCGCATTGCATTTGCGCCAATTTTTGAAAATTACAATCGTCATTTGCGCCACAAGGTAATATTTCATTTGCGCCAAAAAATAAAAACTTCATTTGCGCCATTTTACAGGTAATTCAGGTAAGCAATAACGGAAGCGTTAAATATGCATTGCTCTAAAAGGTTTGTCTCTACAGTATTTCTCTGGATAATGGGGTGAGTTCAATGCCACACTCATTTCTGAAGCCGAGAGTCACTAAGGTTTATTATTAAGGTGAGTTCAATACCAGAATCATTTCAGAAGCTGAGAGTCACTTAAAGGTTTATAACTATATATAGTGTTCACATGTTCGAGGTGTCAAGATGGACATTTTCAATTTAGACATAAAACAGGAGAATAATTTAAAAGTGTGTAATATTTTAGTTTATTATCAGATCATACGTTCTGAAAAATGGAGTCCAAGTCGTGTATTTGTACCCCAAATAGAAGTAAACCTTGCAAAGCAAACCAAGTATAACAACTGAAATTGACTGCAGTAAGTCAGTTCATGAAAAAACGGACTATCTTTTATCAATATGGTATGCACTTGCAAGCAGAAATTTTCCGGACATGAATACATCAATGACACAAACTTTAATTATCAATAGTTTTTTTTTTTAAATATATATGTTTTATACTATTTACCTGTATTTATCTGTAATATTGGCGCAATTGAATGGTTTTATTTTGGCGCAAATGAAATATTGTTTGTGGCGCAAATGAAAGATTTTTTTGGCGCAAATGAATTGCCAATTGGCGCAAAAGCAAAGCACCGGTTTAGTAAGTTGTCTCTTTGTTATACCTCCGGGGCCTTGTCTTTATGAAATATCCGAGTTAAATATTTCGACATCTTATATGCATGAATTAATGCAGATCTGTATTTTAATGCATATTAAACGAGAACTTTATTTTATATAGATCAGACCATAACATGAAATCATTTTATTCCAAATATGCAAGAAAATTCGTATACAGTTTAACGTTATTATAACGCAAACGTCAAATTACAGTTACGGGGACATTTCATTGGACATCTTAGAACGTTTCGGATTTTCTAACTGTAACTCAAACAAAAGTACATATCATATCATTTTAAAGGAAATTAAATGTATTTTCCATTCATATCAGTTAACAGGTGTTAAAAAAATCGAGATATATTAGAATTTCGTTTGATAAAAAGCCTCTGAATTATTCTTTGTGCTATTTTGTCCATCGGGACATTTTATTGGACACGGGAAAAATTACTACGTTTTTAAAATAAGACCGCAGTTACTTAATGATGACTTCAGATAGCTTCTTCGTGACATGTATAATATTTCTGGTATTATTAAAATCCATTTCGTCCGTTATATCTTATGAAAGTGAAGACAGAAAAAAAGTTACGGGTTGAGCAGCTAATTGGGACATTTTTTCTCTTTTTTATTTAAACTCTTTTGACGATCTTCCTTCTCTTAAAGTTAAAAACATCTGTTACTTCATTTTAAGTTAAATGTATACAAAACAATTGCAAAATTTTTAACCATTCTACTTACTAATGAATCCGCACTGGGATTTTAAAGACTCAAATAAAACAAAATTGTAACAGCGGGACACCCTTAAAATGACGTTATAGGCATCGAAATGAGCAAAGTTTTTCATTAAAAAATAGACAAAGCACAAAATCATCTATGTTATTGATTTCTGTGGTTTATTTCCTTTCGAATGATATGCATAACATGGATATTTATTGTATAGGATAAGAGCTTGAATTTGAATAACCCACCTTCTAACCCATATTTCCAAAGTGACACCAATATCGTGCGCAACGTCATGGCGTCCGTCCGTCCGTCCGTCCGTCTGTGGTTCCGTTCGTCCGTCCAGGTTAAAGTTTTTGGTCAAGGTAATTTTTGATGAAGCTGAAGTCCAATCAACTTGAAACTAAGTACACTTGTTGCTTATGAGATGATCTTTCTAATTTTAATGCCAAATTAGATAATTACCCAATTTCACGGTCCATGGAAAATTGAAAAGGATAGTGCGAGTGGGGCATCCGTGTACTTTGGACACATTCTTGTTTTCTATGGTCGGGTTGTTGTCTCTTTGTCACATTTCTCATTTCCATTCTCAATTTTAACATAATTATATGTTTATGTCAGAACTATTTTCATCCCACTGTTCCGATATAAAAGCCGCGAGGTCTTACAAAAGAAAGAATCATTGCTTCTGTTATACATTATTCATCTTATTCTCTATAAAATTATTTTTCAGAAACAATGCTAGAACTAATGAAATTTAAAGATTACAACGACTTACTTTTCAAAGATGACGAGACACGTGACCTGAATATAGGAATAGCCTCATGTATCATGAACGTCACCAATTTTTTAAAAGGCGTTGGAGTAGTAAGTAATTTTACATTGATTAGACGAAAGACTTCCTTGATTAAATTTGAAGACAATCGGAAAACTTTGGCAGATTCCGCTAACGTACATCTAAGAGGCCCCTCATGGGGGGGGGGGGGGGTCCTAGTAATCACATAATCACCATTTTTTTGCCAATATAATCACATAATCATTAAATATTTGCTTATCTTTAGTAATCAAATAATCATAAACTAAAAATACAGTCCTAGGTAATCAAATAATCATGAAATATTTGGCTTAATAATCAAATAATCATTAAAAAAACGGCCAAGTAATCACATAATCAAAAACCCCATGAGGGCCCTCATCTAACATGTTAGATAAGTCAAAGTTTGCCGTATGAACTTTAATGTTTATTAATACGCGCGCGCATTTATACCTAAAATACTGTAGAGTAATGAATATACATGTAGATAATGTTTTGGTTAATCGGAGACCTTCTTATAAGACTACAACAAAACAAATCATTCATTTTATACACAGTCTGAATATGCCATTGAGAGGTAATAGATTGCAATCGGTTTTTACACATTTTAACTGTTTTGATAATCAACTTCAATAGTATTTTTTAACGTGGTGCATTTTGTGGGAGCAACATGACCAGCGATAGATTCTTTACCAGTATGCTAGAGTGACACTTAACAAACACGAAAAATATAGGGCTCCTGCCATTAATACTGCATGGGTAAATGCACACATTTATAGTGCAGTTATTTTTTTTTTTAACGTTTACTTCATAGACAAATTAGACATTTCTTATCAACCGGCATAGAGTTATTCGCGTTTAAGTTATAATTGTCGTATGTAAATGTATCTCACATTTTCCCGTTTCATATTTTAAGTGTTTTCGCCTTTTTGCGTTGCTTATGAACAGTCTCTTTCTTTCTTTCTTTTTTTGTTCTTTCTATTAATTTTGTAATAACATGACAATATCTTAAGAAACGAATTATTTGCATGTTTTGTATTTTGTCCAATACCGTTACAGGCGATTGCAGAAGCTGGTGGTATCTCATTGTTAACGGACATTTGTAGATTTAAGCCATTCCTCAAAATATTACAGAACGAGGTATTAACTTATTAATAACTAAATATTCATTTATTATACATACATGTATGACAAACATGCCTAATCATACTTATATTTAAAGTTAGCAAAGATAGTTGGCCATTAAAAAAACATAGTTAACATAAGAAAGGTCTTGTGTAGGGGTGTTCTTCATGTAAGTATTTTTAATTTTTTTTAATTTTCGGTGCTGTGTTTTATGTACTATTGTTTTTCTGTTGGTCTTTTTTCCATCTTTAGCTATGTCAATGTCAGTTTTTTTTCGACTTATGAGTTTGAATGTCCCCCTGTTTATTTTCGTTTCTCTGTTATTAGCCAGCTGCTGTATCGATGGTGTTCTGTTGCAGGTTACGTTCCCGTTTCTAAACGCATGACATGCTTTCCGGGGAACATAAATCTTGGACTCAGAAAACATAATATGACATATCAAGTTCTATTTCCCTCTTCAGATAACTCACTTATCTTGATATAATAGAGTCATTTCGACATTCTGCAGCCGTTTGAAATTCAATAATCTTAAAATTAATATTCCATAGTAAAACTGGTATACATATGAGTTATACTCTTGATTTATTTTTCAGCATATCTATTCCTTCATGTTGAGTGTTGTAGCCATTTTACATAACATAGGTCGCTTGACTTCAGTACCACAGTATTTTAGTGAAAGTAAGACAGCTGAGGTAAGAGGGTCTTTATGGTGTAGTCACTTTACATTTTTGATTTAGATATTAGAAGATTTGGTATGAATGCCAATGAAATAACTCTCTATCCAATTCACAATTGTGGAAAAAGTAAACCATTATAGAATTTATAGGTCACAGCACAGTCGTCAATACGGAGCATTGTCTCATACCTGAAAGCAAGCTACAATGTACAAAGGGCCCCAAAATACATAGCTTGCTTGCTTAACATCAGTTACATAGTATATCACTTACCGACATCTAATATAATTTTGACAGAATGTAAAAATTGTATTTCTTTAATTCTTCGTCAATTTATCCCTTTCTGCACCCATTGTATAAACAAAATTTAATCAACGTGTGGTACATGTACGTTTGATCTCAGTACTTCATTGGTTAAAATCCGATTATGACATCGAATTTTCTTGCTTTCCTCTGAATTTCCTATTGTGACGGCATGAAAAAAGGCAACCATGCCTGATGACGTCACATAGAAAGAACACATCTTTTAGCAGATCATTCGAAAAGAAGGAATAAGATCGCCTGCATAATGTTAGAAAATCATTGGAGAAACAGATTCCACCACCAAATCTCGTGTAGTACGAGCCTCGAGTTTTAAATTTGAAAATTTAACTGTCTCGAGTGGATAAATATCGTATTACACTCGATGCAGTGGTAGAATCTATATTTATCTTAGCATGTTTAGGGGCTAAATCATGGGTCGTATTTATTATTATATCTCCTACTTTAATCAAATCTTGAAGAAAAGCAGATAAAAATGTACGCAAAACTGATATAAACCAGAGACAAGAGTCTTTATGACTTTTGCACATAGTAAGTTTTTGTGCTTTTCAATGCGTCTTTCTGTAGAGATTTTGTTATATTTCTAACAAACAAAACAATAAAACGTCCACTACACAACCGTTGTAGATTTTAGAAAGACCTTTTATAAGCAGCATAAATATAGATAGTCGCTGCACTTTCCAATTATTAGAAAGCTAGTATAATCACAGACAATTTAACACACGTACAAAATGAACCCAAACCAAACATTCTATAGAGGACACATGTAGTGCAGCATAGAACTTTTTCGGCTCAAATTATGTACACAACTAAATCTCACTTCTTTTCTGCAACATCTGTAGGCATTGGTGCCCTTCTTCGATTCTAAGGACGAACGACTAAAGATCTACGCATTCATAGGAGCAGCTCAGACTTGTAATGATAGCGAAATTCACATGCTAGTAGATACTAAAGGAGTTATTTCTTCTATACTTAAATACGTACAAAAGGCCACAGAAAGCTACAGTTATTGTTACGGTGGAGCTGAACTAAAAGAACTGATGGAAGGGATAGAAAAATTAGCAAGCGCTGATCCAAATAAAAAGAAGGTAAATTTAGATTCACCTGTATGAGATCACCCCTAGTTTTTGGTGGGGTTCGTGTTGCTTAGTCTTTAGTTTTCTATGTTGTGTCTTCTGTTCTATTATTTGTCTGTTTGTCTTTTTATTTTTAGCCATGGCGTTGTCAGTTTATTTTCAATCTATGAGTTTGACTCTCCCTCTGGTATCTTTCGTCCCTTTCTCATACAACGTATGAATTATTGATAAAATGCTGTAACAATTCAAAGGTAAGGGCCAATATCAAAACAGACAGTACAACTCTATGTGTACGTTGATTTGTTATAAAACGTATTAACAATCGATCAATGGATTATGTCTTTCGACAATAAATTATTGTTTGATGACACATTTTAATTGAATATATTCTTGACGTATAAACGTTATAACTGAAATTGTTCAAAATTCACCATGAACTAAACATCTCTGAATTCGCCGTTTCAGAATCTAATGCATCCTGGGTAATATTTTCAAAAGTGTACAACAAAACGTCCTTATTGGTTAAAAATGCCATAAACAATGGAAATTTAACCAATGACGTGACGTTATTTTCATTTTGGGGTACGAACAATGAAATTACCCATGATGCTTTAGATTCTGAAACGGCCAATTATGTACAGCAAATGAAGGTGATGAAGGATATACTTGTTTAGAAAAGAGAAATTAACTATATGGAAAATGAAAACGTTATATTTTCATAAAGCCGGTACGAACGATCACTATTTTGGTATCGTCCTCTAGGAATAATGTCGTTTGATTAGAATAAATACAATGTATGATTTTCATTTCACTGACAGTAAAATTGCACCTAACCAAACGTTCGAAAGAACGAAAATTTGTTTTTTATGTTTATTCAAAAAACAAATTATCTATTCAATTATGTCATTTTTCAGATTTTAGAAGCTGGTGCATTACCAATTTTTCAGACCATCTTAGATCTTGATAAACCGGAGGAACAAGCATTAACAGCAAGAGTTTTGTGGACAATGACTTTTGATGATGATGTTGCCAAGGAAGTAAAATCCTCGAAAGCTTTGCTAGACAAATTAGAGATTTTGTCGAAATCATCAGATAAAGCCGTAAGGAGTAACGTCAAGGGGCTACTATATAATATTGAACAAAGATGTGAAAAGAAAGTTAAAGGTATTGTACTCGTTTTACAATTATAACTGTCATTATACATGTATACTAATACTTCTAGAAAATCTTAAAATTGCTATAGAATTTGTTGCTAATTTATTTTGCCCACGTACGCTTTAAGGAAAAAGGTAGTGTTTCATTTCCTGCCATTGGTTTGTCTTTGGTTCCTAACCAGAAACAGAGAGAACACTATCAAGAGCTGTGACTGGATGTGTGAATATAATGTATTCGGATTTTTCTTTAAGAATAACTGTTGTGTGCATGTATATTTTCAATTTTTCACAAAATTTACCAATTTTTATATACATTTTGAAACACTTGGAAATATGATTTATTCGGAAAAGGTTCTGAATTTTCATAAATTGCATGTAGAATTGCAGTGACCCTGGATGCTATAAACATGTTTCAGTGGGTATTCTCCATTTTAAAAATAAATTAATGAATTACTCATATCAAACATTAACCTGGTTTATCATACATAGAAGTAAATATAGAATTTGTTTACGTTTTGCCTATAGCTATCGATGTAAAAACACCATTTAGATTTAGTGTTTGTTTCTTTTCTTTCATGTATCCGTTGCAATGACTGCAATATGTGTATTTTGACCGTAATGATTTCTGAGTTGTAAGAGTGCAATGATTTCATGAGCTAACATATCATTCAGGTTGGCTTGAAAAATAGCGACACATAGATATATATGATTTCCCAAACTTGCGGAAGATTCTCAGTTTTAGACGAGATTGTTATAAGAGTTTTTTTTTTGTAAAATTGCTTTCAAAAGAAACACTCGACACTTCATATTTTGGTAGATACAAATACACAGTACCATAGCGTCTACTCGATAATACTTATTTATAAAACCATACAAGTCTTTATGTGGTATTTGAAGTCTTTGAACAAACTGCCTTTACTTTGCAGTTCTCTTTATCTGCTGTATGTTGCCAATTATATTGACATGCTCGTGATATGTATCTACCAATCGAAAAAGACTTCAGCATGGACACAATAGATAGATTGCATAAAGAACTCCCGGAGCATCGATCCGTTTAAATAAAAAGGCATTATGAGGAGGTTATGTGACTTATAGCGCGAACATTTTTATTTATTTTTTCGATGCTATTAATCACATTTTTTTTTTATATATATGTTTTCAATTCAGATTATTTTTTCGTCATCTGCTACACCAGATTTTTTTAAGAGCAAATTGGGGATCAGAATATTTCATTTTAGAAAAGAAACATACCCTCTTGAAGTAAAATGGTCGTTCCCTTACATTTGAAGTCAATTGATTACTATCAAGTAATAATGACATTCTAGTGAACAATTGAAACTACAATAAAACTACATCAATTCATGTATTTTGATGACCACAGTTTGTTTTTATAGCAGAAGATCAGTTTTTTGCAGAACAAAAGCCGAGTAAAATTAAAACAGGAAAACAGCAAGACAAACATTTATTTATTAGCTATTCATGGAAGGAAAAAGAAATTGTTTTAAAACTGAAAGATCTTTTACAGGTATGTTTAATCCATTGAAATATCTGCACATTAGAAAAAAACCACAAGTGGTATGATAACATGTATTATTCCTTGACAATAGATAAAAGACTATACATTACATGAAAGAAGTGATACAATAACAGAAATATACCAAAATTACACCCGACTCATGTTTTATGTTTTGAAATACATTGCTCGTGTTTTCAATGGAGAATATTTTTTTTTCAAATTAACATCACTTAATCGAGAAGAAATTTGCGTGCCTATGTTAATGTTATTACATTAATTCTTTTAAATATTGTTAAAATTCCCGAATTACTTTCAGAGGGGATGATGGAGATTTGATTTTTCCACAGGGATTCAAATTAAACTATGTGTCATAACATGTCATAAGGCTCCCAATCTTTTCATCTAACCAACATTGCAATGTTATGTTTCGTCGAGGGTCTTCGGGTTTTAGTCCCTTATGTTTTAAAGCTAGTCTACTAGCTATTTCTGAAGAATGGATTTTTTTTTAAATTGGTCAACCAGAACTCTGTCGGTCATTGTTTGCAGTAAATCTGGACACTTCAATTTTGTTTTATAAAGAGCCTGTGAAATATTAATTATGCAAAATTTCATTTCTGAGTAGATGATGTATATATATATAAATTTTTGGACGACGGTCACAAACAGAGCAGAAAAAATTTTATGGTGATAACTAGCATGGACAGGTGATCTATGACACATCTGACAATCATTGAACTACCAAACCTGTAAAAATTCAATAAACGACCTCTAAAACTAACATACTTATGGCATAACAAAATTTAAGATATAAGTAGATAGGACTGACACATATATAGCTGACAATCCGGTATGGGATTTGCTTATTGTTGAAGGCCGTACAGTGACCTATAGTTGTTTATTGCTGTGTCATTGTGGAGGGTTGTCTCATAGGCAATCATACCACATCTTATTTTTATATATATATAAGCTAATTGAACAAGAACAAAAATGATTAAAGTATACGTGGCTGAGACTGACATATAAGATAATTAAAAATGATGAATATTGAACCGCACTGAAGAACGTCCATTATTCATAGTTCATTATTCATTATTCAATAATGAATAATGAAATAGTTCATTATTCAATATTCAGTATTGAAAAATGAATAATGAATAGTGAAATGGTTTATGTTTCATTATTCAAATTGAAGCGGTCAATAGTCAAAAAAAATATAAAAAAAATTGACTGTGACACTATAGCTATATTTTGACCATAAGACGGTTTACGGAGGACCTAAATGCCACAATATGCATAAAAATGAGGAAATGATTGCCAATGAGACAAATATCCAGAAAGACCACAATGACACAGACATTAACAACTATAGCTCACCGTACAGCCTTCAACAATGAGCAAAGCCCATACCGCATAGTCAGCTATTAAAGGTTCCGCAACGAATATTAGAAGACCTAAATGCAAAATACGCGTGAAAAAAAGAAATAGCCTATTTTGAATAATGAAATGGATATTTTGAATAATGCAATTGAGTGCTGCGACCCTTTAGCCCCTAATTGTAGATAAATCTTATACCTCATTCGAAAGCTGATTACAAGAGGAACACAATGTATATAGTCAATATGTTCCGCAACGACTATTAGAAGACCTAAATGCCAAAATACGCGTGAAAATTAAGAAATAGCCAATTCTGAATAATAAAATGGATATTTTGAATAATGGAATGGACTGCGGCGACCCTTTAGCCCCTATTATAGATAAACCTCATACCTCATTCGAAAGCTGATTACAAGACGAACAAAATGTATATAGTCAATATGTTCCGCAACGAATGTAAGAAGACCTAAATGCCAAAATACGCGTGAAAATAAAGAAATAGCCAATTTTGAATAATGAAATGGATATTTTGAATAATGGAATGGACTGCGGCGACTCTTTAGCCCCTAATTGTAGATAAACTTTATACTTCATTCGAAAGCTGATTACAAGAGGAACAAAATGTATATAGTCAATATGTTCCGCAACGAATATTAGAAGATTTAAATGCCAAAATACGCGTGAAAATTAAGAAATAGCCAATTTTGAATAATGAAATGGATATTTTGAATAATGGAATGGACTGTTGCGACCCTTTAGTCCCTAATTATAGATAAACCTTATACCTCATTCGAAAGCTGATTACAAGAGGAACAACATGTATATAGTCAATATGTTCCGCAACGAATATTAGAAGACCTAAATGCCGAAATACGCGTGAAAATTAAGAAATAGCCAATTTTGAATAATGAAATGGATATTTTGAATAATGGAATGGACTGCGGCGACCCTTTATCTCCTAATTATAGATAAATCTTATACCTCATTCGAAAGCTGATTACAAGAGGAACAAAATGTATATAGTCAATATGTTCCGCAACGAATATTAGAAGACCTGATTGCCAAAATACTCGTGAAAATTAAGAAAAAGTCAATTTTGAATAATGAAATAGATATTTTGAATAATGGAATTGACTGCGACGACCCTTCAACCCCTAATCATAGATAAACCGTATACCTCATTCGAAAGCTGATTACAAGAGGAACAAAATGTATATAGTCAATATGTTCCGCAACGAATATTAGAAGACCTAAATGCCAAAATACGCGTGAAAATTAAGAAATAGCCAATTTTGAATAATGAAATCGATATTTTGAATAATGGAATGGAGTGCGGCGACCCTTTAGCCCCTAATTACAGATATATATTATACCTCAATCGAAAGCTTATCAAGAGAGGAACAAAAGGTATATAGTCAATATGTTCCGCAACGAATATTAGAAGACCTAAATGCCAAAATACGCGTGAAAATTAAGAAATAGCCAATTTTGAAAAATGAAATTGATATTTAGATAATGGAATGGAGTGCGGGGACCCTTTAGCCCCTAATTATAGATAAACCTTATACCTCATTCGAAAGCTGATTACAAGAGGAACATCATGCTTATAGTCAATATGTTCCGCAACGAATATTGAGAGACCTAAATGCCAAAATACGCGTGAAAGTTAAGAAATAGCCAATTTTGAATAATGAAATGGATATTTTAAATAATGGAATGGACTGCGGCCACCTTTCAGCCCCTAATAATAGATAAACCTTATACCTCATTCGAAAGCTGATTACAAGAGGAACACAATGTATATAGTCAATATGTTCCGCAACGAATATTAGAAGACCTAAATGCCAAAATACGCGTGAAATTTAAGAAATAGCCAATTTTGAATAATGAAATGGATATTTTGAATAATGGAATGGACTGGCAGGACCCTTCAACCCCTAATTACAGATATATATTATACCTCAATCGAAAGATTATTAAAGGAGGAACAAAAGGTATATAGTCAATTTGTTCCGCAACGCATATTAGAGGAGTAACGAAGGACTAAAAGATCGAATTACGCGTGAACATTGAGAAATAGCCAATTTTGAATAATGAAATGGATATTTTGAATAATGGAATGGACTGCTGCAACCCGTCACCTCTTATTCAGGATTTTTTTTTTACACCAGATTAAAGCTTATTAATAGAAGAATAAACTGAGAATAAACATTATGTGCCGCAATGACCATTACAGGGATTACAGAGGACCTAAATGCCAAATTACGCTTGAAAATTAAGAAATAGCAAATTGTGAATAATGATTAGGTATTTTGAATAATGGAATGGAATGCTGCGACCATTTATCCCCTAATTATAGATATACTTTATACCTCATTCGAAAGCTTATTACGAGAGGAACAAAAGGTATATAGTCAATATGTTTGGCAACGCATATTAGAGGAGTAACGACGGACTTAAATGTCGAAATAATAGATGAATAAATTGAGAAAAAAAAACAATATGTACCGTAATGACCATTTGAGGGTTTACGGGGGACTTAAATGCCAAAATTCGTGTGAAATATAAGAACCAGTCAATTTTGAATAATGAAATGGATATTTTGAATAATGGAATGGAATACTGTGACCCTTCAGCCCTTTATTACAGATCTACCTTATACCTCATTCGGAAGCTTATAAAGAGAGGAACAAATGGTATATAGTCAATTTATTCCGCGGAGTAACGAAGGACTTAAATATCGAAATATGCGTGAACATTTTAAGGGGAATTTCTTCTGGGACCGGACCGAAAAAATCGAAAATCTTGCACGCTCGTTGACGAGGTTAAAAGGGAAAAAAGTGGGGGTTGGGGTCGTGGGAAAATGTATCTTTGTGGAAGAAAGAAAACACACCAAGAAAAATCCACAGATAATAAACACAATGGATTGTAAGATTACAAATATGTTTGATCAGAGAGAGAATGTGGCGCAAGAGGTAGAAATTTTGAAAAATACTGCTGAGGAAACTCTCAAATGGTGAGAAGTTAGTCAGTACTCACCCTGGATTTTCAAAGACATTAAAGATGTTGACACGAAGTTGACACGAAATGTGGGTTCGCAAAAATCATAACCTTGTGCTGGAAAGGGAAAAATATCCGCACTTGGGGATGTGAAAGACTAAACAAACAACTGACCACCGTCGGGGCAAAGAGAGAGACCGATGGAGCAGTGCAAATCGTGAGCTATGGGATGAAAAAAAAAACAGGCGCACCGGCTATGATTACCACGGCTTTTATATTTTTGATAAGGACAGTATGATTGGAAGTGTTAGGATATGTTGTTTAAGCCTGAAAATCGGGTCTAAAACCATTGAATTGAGTTTTTGAGGCAAGTGACGACTTTCCCAAACTCGGCATCATAGATCTGTTCATCAATAGCTAAAGCAGAGCTGATACATTGCTCAACCAAGGACTTTATGGACTGGGGCAATCGCAAGGTATCGTGGTGTTTCTTTTTTTTTTGGTTACATGCCTAGAAATTAGTGTGAGATCCATTACGGTGGTAGCATTCAAGCAAGCTAGAAACCCCAGAGGAAGGGTGGCTATAAGGCCTGTACCGGTCAAGCTGAACCCAGGGTACTGCTGGCTACCGTCTTGATCGTTGCGATATGGTTGCATGCGATTGCTGGTTCGCAAGATCACTAGCAAGTATACTACCAAAAGGTGCTTGGGGGTTTGAATGATTTTCATACCAGGACCGTCTGCGGGAAAAAAAGCTGTAGATTGAAGACTGTTGTGTACCATTTACATAACTTCATGGTTGATATCCCCATTCACCAGAATGCTGTTGATTCTGATGATATTTACAATGTGCTCCCCTTCTGTATAACCGTTTGTGATCATACCGAACGTGTAAATCTGCCACTTGGATCCCAAGACGGTGTTGATGTTATTGACAACTTTGAAGTCTACTTGATAGAGTTTGGTGAGGGTAAGCGTTGCTTTAGGGTCGCCCGGTTGGCATCGATGATGATCTTCGTTTTGTGTTTGTTGAGCCGTAGCTGTCGCTGGATTTCATTGTTGATGTCTTCGATGTCATAGGAACCTGTGCTCAGTGCGATGGAAAACCAGTTGGCACCATCATCGGGAGAGTAGCGGAAGGAATGGTTACCTGTATACATATGAATGTTAGGGGTGGAATTATTGGTTTTCAGATTTACCAATGCCATCTCGTAGGTCTTTGATTCCTTGAGTTGCAGTGGAGGTTGAACCGGGTAAGAATTTGGCTATCGTTTCCAGAAGGAAAACCCATGCTTGGGGTTGGTGATTTTAGCAATTGCTGAAACCATGTGTTATCCATTTATTTATGGTACACCATTGTCACATATTTTTGCTTCCACTCTTCGATACCGTCATACTTCTCAGTTGTTGATCACAACGATCGCATAGACTTCGGCAGGGCGGCTGGCAAAGAGGAGTTACTTGTAGGTGAATTTTATCCATTTTTTTTACTTTTTGTACACGACGTTCATCTTCTGACTATCGGATTCAAATGGACTGATGACTCACATCAATGACAAACAGTAGATACAGATCGTTGAAATCGGAGGGGTTAATGTTGCAGTTGCTGATAAAACGGTCCATGTTGAAGTAGTTAGAACTCTGCGACATTCTTGTACTCTCTGGCGATCTTGGTTTGTGTGAAACTGGCATTGAAGTCTACCGCCAGGTAGCGTTCTGCGTTGAGGATGACGTAGATAGTTCGCAACCGGCAGTGGTCGAACACGGCTTCATTTTAAGTCCGATCGTACTTTTACCGGTCTGAAAGGCTACGATGATGTATCTCGGTTTCTCCCGACCGCTCTTGGCAAACAAACGCCAGTGGAACTGTAAGGTTTCGGTAGCACTTGTAGAATCACACTGTCGTATTCGGAAACCACAATCGATCTTACTCTTGCTTTGGATGGTCTTTTACAACCGCAGTTTTTTTTATCGGAAGGAAGGAAGGACGTGAGGAACAAACCAAGAGATCTTACTCAGGTTGATTTTCGCCACGTCGTTGACGGCAGCAGCAGGATGGCATTGTCGTCCGAGTCGCGCACGAGTGACAATTTGTGCTTGAATCCATACACAATCTTGTTGTAATCGTCTGCAAAGCCGAAAATATGTCTCAGGGGTATGGTGAATGAAAACGATCCTTTTATTGGCGGGATTGGTGATAATATACCCATGACGTGCTGCAAAGCCTGTGTTTTCGGCCTCGGCTTCGGTAGATGAATCTTTGTACCACAGCTAGTTAAGACTTTGGGATTTGGAGAAATTGTTGGGATAAATCAACATTCCCAGCATAGTGATGTCAACGACTGGGTCGTTGATATGTTCGATCAGCTGGCATGAGAGTTTGCATTAATTGATTAACTGATAATCTTGAAGAGATACATGATTCCATTGTGAATGAGAGACACTAGATCTGCATTAGCATATGCACTATCGTGGTTCTTTTACAGTCGCCCCTCTACCAAGAGATAACTTTCAGCGGGATGGAGGAACAAGTCTTTGGTTTCGATGTTGATTCGGATCTCACCTGAATTATTCAGGTTGGCGCCAGCTTGAGGTTCGTATTCGTGAACCTTATTTTTTGGAGACTTTCGTAGTAGATCAACCCTTCGGTGATTATAAGGATGTTGGACATTATGTATTTTTTTATAGCGCTGCACAAAGTCGTGGCTGGTAGCAATGCCAGAACCGGAGATCAGGTTGTTCAACTGGGTTTGCTGCGGTTTGCTGATTGACAATTGGACTGTTGAGCGGACATTCTGCGTTTTTGGGGGCGGTCACTTTATCAACCACATGGTCGACGGCTTTGGGGCCCCTTTTTCAACACCTCTCAAGGCTGCATTGGTGTTTGCACTCACGGCCTTACTTCCTATGGTTTTGGTGGCAGAGGAAGTAAACATGCGTCCAGCCAAACTGGTAATTGTGCCAAACAGTCCTCTACCACTGTATGCCTACTTTCAGGCGTAACCTTTCTTGATTTGCAACATTTATTATAGGATACTATGATGAAGCGCCATATATTCTTCGATGCTGATATATCTACCCTTTTTCATAGCATGGAAAATCGACACAATTTCGTTGCGCACACTATTATTTCCTGCTCGGTATGCTGCAGCACACAGTTCCAAGCGATCGAGAAGCTGATTGAAGTTGGAAAAAAACACGGTTTGCAGCTCACTGCCAAACTTATACTTCTGGTAGATGTGGGACACGATTCCTTTCCACTTGTAATTCTTATTCGACTTCGGGGTTCTTGAAAAGATGGAATTGCCTTTATACATATCACCGGAACTTTTCAGGATCTCTGCATAGTCGTCAAGGTCGTCGTGCTCGAACGATTCTGGTTTCTTTTTCACCATAACTTCCCACAGGCCAAGGGTTCCTTTGTACTTTACACTATCCATGAACAAATTATCGCCGTCAAAAGTAAGTGGTCAGCTTCTGATGAAGATACCATCGTTTTCAGATCGCAATCAAAAGGTGTGGTCGGCGGAAGTAGTGATACTGAGCTGCAAATGCTGCTGTGCTCGAGCTCCAAGGACGGTTTCTGTAGGTGATGCAATTAGTAGTGGGTCGGCAAACTTGGGCGGTGGAGGAGGGAGTACTGGCACTGTTGCAGGAAGGTCTGTGATCTTTTTTGTGATCTGTGAAGCTGCCTCTCGCTAAGCCTCAACCACAGGCTTGAACACCTTGTAAAGGTCCCGGCTAAGTTCAATCTTGTAGAGGCGATGCTGCATATTACTGACTTGAATCTTCCGTTTGGTGTCTTGCAACACCCTGACAAGTGCCTCACGCTGCTTAGGGTCGATAATCTTGATAAATGTCATTTATCTAATGGATCGAATGCTGTTGAACGCCCCTAAGCGTTGGTGTGAACGCCCGTAATCAATGAGTTGCGCATGAAGGTATTACACAGCTGATACGGATCCCTTTTCTTCGAAAGATTCAAGTGTCATGGGTATGTGCACTGGTGGCCTCAAAGCGTCTTGGCAGGGCATTTAGGGTTGAGAAAATCGCTACACCTTACCATAATGAAGGAGTTCCATGCATTGAAATCACCTCCACTGCTTTAGATCGGTCGAAGGATCACGCAACTGCATTTTCAACATGGAACCCACTCAAAATTGCATTTGCAGGGCCATTCGAACTTGCAGGGCTGGGGTTCCTCTGTGTCCAGATATTATCTATTTATATTATCTTATACCTCAAAGAACTCATTTAATTTGCATATTTTCCATTTGCCTTGGTGCTTGTAAAATCGAGGGTTACAAATCCATAGGGCTTGGACCAGCAATGCTTACACAGAGCGTCAAACTGTACTGTTCCTTGGTGAGATCGTTGCAGTGATCGCGTCGGATGTGGTCGATATTCTTAGCATTCTACTGAAAGAGGCAGGGGAAGTTGGCATTCTGCCGGATCGACTGGCGGGGCAGTGTGAAGTAGTTCTGGCACAGGTAGAAACAATCGACGTTATCTTCACACGTGTTCTGTTTTCTCAGCATCAAGTCGTCGAACACCATGAGGTTCACCATGAGGTTCTTATGGCTGGGATCAAGTTCTCGGGGTTTTGGTACATCGCTCCCTTGATCGAAAACAAGTCTATATACCACTCGGGTGTCGTGGTGGTGATAAGGTGTTGACCACATCGATCAACGAGTAGGGTGACTTGCCCTTGCACTGTAGGAGGTCTCGATATCTTCTTTAGGGACGCTTTTTTCCAGCGCTTACTCCAACAGCTGGTAGATAGGTTGGTGAAGCGATTATCCGTAGACGTACAATCGATTGTAGTCGGAGCCATCCATTGCGCTGGAATAGGTTGTTCAGCAGCGTCGTCTTACCACAGTCCGATTTCCCAATGATCAACCGTCTTATCGATCGCTGAAGTAGGAGGTAGTGATTAATCCTCGTGGGGGCGTTGGCACTGTAGGAAATGTCTGCAACGTTCATTTATTAAAATAACATAGAGATGATTTTCTGCGTGAAAGTCATAGAAAGACGGACACAGTTAACACAAGCGAGGTAATGACAAGCAACGGGCGACGGAAAAAGGTTGGCAACTGCAAGGTGTGCGATGCCAAGAAGTCTCAGTTCGTTGCTACAACCGGTACAGGGTTCATGAACAAACTAATCAACCGATTACCCATGGAAATGCATATATCCGGACACAACTTCACCGGGGAGGGACTAGACTTAGAAAGCGACTACTTCCCGATGGCACCCGAAGGCTTGGTCAAAACCCATTATTCAAGTTGACCAAATATCACCACGATCTTTGTTATGCCCAGCACAAGGATGCAACCGCACGCAACACCATCTTTGACGAAGCTATATGCTAGCCTCGCTTAACACCATTCCCAACTGTACCACACACGAACGCTTGGACTGCAGTATCGTCGGACAAATCATCGGTACCAAAGTTCGATTCGGTCTGGGTGTTAAAAAACTGTTCGCTGGACCGATGAGCTAACTGAGGAGTTGCACAAACCAGTTCGACGTTAGTTTCATAAACGCTGTGTAGCGGTGGAAGGTGTAGATGAGACCTGGGCGGCCGACCTCGTTGATATGAGTGACTTCTCTAGGGACATCAAGGGGAATAAATTTATCCTGAGCATTATCGATGTCTTCTCGAAATATGACTGGCTGATACCACTCAAGAACAGGAAGGGGGTGATGGTGCGGGATGCCTTCCAAGCGGTGTTCCCAAGAAGCTATGTACAGACAAAGGCACTGAGTTTTACAACACACATGTAAATCAGCTGCTTCAAAAGCATGGTATCGATCTCTACTCCACCGGGAACGAAGATAAGTCGAGTATTGTCAAACGTTGAAACCGCACCATGAAAAAGAAAAATACTTTTCAGCCAACTCCACACGCACCTATATTGATGTCCTGGACGATCTTGATCGCCAGTGCAATACCACCAAGCACCGCTATCAAGTTGGCCCCTGTTGCCGCAAGTCATAAGGAGCATGAAAACAAGTTGTATTGGAACCTTTACGGCAGCATACCTCCCATTAAACCACCGCGATTTTCCGAATCACCAAGAAGAAAGGTACATTCGAGAAGGGATACACTCCCCACTAGACCGAGGAAGTATTCACCATTTTCCTAGTTTTGTCAGAGGTCCACCGGGCAATCTTTTCTACGATCTTTTCATCTATCTCCTCAAGGGTTTCAACCAAGTCCGTGGCCGCGGTGAAAATCTAGTTTCCAGAGTGAAAGTATCTCTTGTTCTCATCATCCGCCTTACCTGTTGGATTAATCTTTTCAAAGGTACAGTGCATGATCACATTGATTTGCCCATTACAATGCCCATATTCTATAAGTTCCCCACGTGACACCCGAGAGACCTCAAGGGAGGTCTGCACATCCATGCCATGATGGGGTCATATTCCAGGTAGTAAATACATCTTTAAAGGCTTTCTTCGGCGAATGTACCTCAATGTTATCCCCAATGGCTTTCCTATCTTCCCAAATTTTTTTCCTGCACCTTCTTTAGCAGTCGATCTATCGACAGCCTGCTAACCCCTTTCAACCCAATTTGTTTTGTCTGGGTGATAATCTCCTTCCTCGTGTGGGGTTTGGGACGACGATGAAATTTAAGATTTGTCTTCGTTTCTTTCACCTCTCAACCAACTGATCTTTCCTCAACCGGGAATACCCTCGAAGGTGGTTCATTTTGGCTATACCTCTCAGGGCTTTGACGTTTTGAACTACTAACTCCATGTTCACTATTGGATTCATGCCTTATCCTTACAATAAAAAAATCAATTTAGGTCACCCCAAAATCACCATCCCCAGTTCACTGGTTTTCAGACCCAGTTTTGGGGCCTACAAAACATATCCTAACACTCTCGATCCTACATCCTTATGAAAAATAAGAAAGTCGTGAAACGTACCCGGTGTGTCTGGATTTTTTAATACCATAGCTCAAAAATTGCACAGTTCCATCGGTCTCTCTCTTTGCCAAGACGGTAGAAAGCTGCTTGTTTAATCTCTCACATTCCCATGTGCAAATATTTTCCCCTTTCGAGCACAAGGTTATAATTTTGCAGACTTTTACTTCGTGTCAACATCTTTAATGTCTTTGACAATCCATGTTGAGTCCGGCCCTATTCCTTGCCATTTGAGAATTTCCTCATCATTGCAGCGCTGTTCTCGATTGGCCTTAACAGCGTCCACTTTTTTTTCAGAATTTATACCTCTTGCGCCGTATTCTATCTCTGATCAGACATATTTGTAATCGTAAAATCCATTGTGTTTATTCTATGTGAATTTTTATTGTCGAGCCTGCAACATTTGTTGCAGAAAGCTCGACATAGGGATAGTGATCCGGCGGCGGCGGCGGTGTTAGATTTCTTTTTAAAAGCTTTATATTTTAGAAGGTAGAAAACCTGGATGCTTCAAACTTTATATATAGATGCCTCATGTTACGAACTTTCCGTCAGCCAAATGTCCAATGTCATTGACCTCATTTTCATGGTTCAGTGACTACTTGAAAAAAGTTCAGATTTTTTGTAATGTTAAATTCTCTCTTATTATTAGTAATTAGATAACTATATTTGGCATGTGCATTCCTTGCAAGGTCCTTGTGTCCATCAGACAGTTTTCACTTGACCTCGACCTTATTTCATGGATCAGTGAACAAGGTTAAGTTTTGGTGATCAAGTCTATATCTCAGATACTATAAGCAATAGGTCTAGTATATTTCGTATATGGAAGGACTGTAAGGTGTACATGTCCAACTGGCAGGTGTCATCTGACCTTGACCTCATTTTCATGGTTCAGTGGTTATAGTTAAGTTTTTTGTGTTTTGGTCTGTTTTTCTTATACTATATGCAATAGGTCTACTATATTTAGTGTATGGAATGATTGTAAGGTGTACATATCTAGCTGACAGGTGTCATCTGACCTTGACCTCATTTTCATGGTTCAGTGGTCAAAGTTAAGTTTTTGAGTGTTGGTCTATTTTTCTCATACTATATGCAATATGTTTACTATATTTGGTGTATGGAATGATTATTAGGTGTATATGTCTAGCTGACAGGTGTCATCTGACCTAGACCTAATTTTCATGGTTCAGTGGTCAAAGTTAGTTTTTGAGTTTTGGTCTATTTTTATAATACTATATGCAATAGGCCTAGGTCTACTATATTTAGTGTATTGAATGGTTGTAAGGTGTACATGTCTAACTGACGAGTGTCATCTGACCCTGACCTCATTTTCATGGTTCAGTGGTCAAAGTTAAGTTTCTATGTTTTCGTCTATTTTCTAATACTATATGCATTAGGTCAACTATATTTGGTGTATGGAAATTATTTACATACTTATCTATAATAAAATTATGTCAGTCGCGCAGGTTTTATTTGACCTTGACCTCATATAGACGGTTCATTGCTAAGTGCTATGTGTTTGTGTTTTGGTCTATTTTTCTCATACTATATGCAATATGTTTACTATATTTGGTGTATGGAATGATTATTAGGTGTATATGTCTAGCTGACAGGTGTCATCTGACCTTGACCTAATTTTCATGGTTCAGTGGTCAAAGTTAGTTTTTGAGTTTTGGTCTATTTTTCTAATACTATATGCAATAGGCCTAGGTCTACTATATTTAGTGTATGGAATGGTTGTAAGGTGTACATGTCTAACTGACAGGTGTCATCTGACCCTGACCTCATTTTCATGTTTCAGTGGTCAAAGTTAAGTTTTTGAGTTTTGGTCTATTTTCTAATACTATATGCATTAGGTCAACTATATTTGGTGTATGGAAATTATTTACATACTTATCTATAATAAAATTACGTCAGTCGCGCAGGTTTTATTTGACATTGACCTCATATTCACGGTTCATTGCAAAGAGTTTCTGTTTTGGTCGGTTTTTCTTAATTTATAAGCAATAGGTCAACTATATTTGTTGTATTGAAGAATTGTTAGATGTACATGTCTGCCTGGCATGGTTCATCTGACCTTGACCTTATTTTCATGGTTAATTGATCAATGTTTCATTTTCTTGGTTTATGTTGAGTTTATGTGACAGTTGTAATAAAGCTTTATATTTAAGACTATCAAAATAATATCAATGATTAGTAAAGAAGGCGAGACATTTCAGCGTGTTCCTCTCGTAATAAACGTTCTAATGAGGTGTAAGGTTTATCTATAATTAAGAGCTAAAGGGTCACAGCATTCCATTCCATTATTCAAAATATCTATTTCATTATTCAAAATTGGCTATTTCTTAATTTTCACGTGTATTTTGGCATTTGATCCTCCGTAAACCATCTAATGGTCATTGCGGCACATATCGTTTATACTCAGTTTATTCCTCTATCAATAAGCTTTAATTTAGTGTATAAATTTTGCCTTGATTAGGGACTGAAGGGTTGCAGCAGTCCATTCCATTATTCAAAGTAAGTTTTTTCTCAATGTTCACACGTATTTCGAGATTTAAGTCCTTTGTTACTCCTGTAAAATCCGTTGCGGAACATATTGACTATATACCTTTTGTTCCTCTCTTGATAAGCTTTCGATTGAGGTATGATATATATCTGTAATTAGGGGCTGAAGGGTCATAGCGGTCCATTCCATTATTCAAAATATCCATTTCATTATTCAAAATTGGCTATTTCTCGATGTTCACGCGTAGTTCGATATTTATGTCCTTCGTTATTCCTCTAATATGCGTTGCGGAACATATAGACTATAAAATTGAGAATGGAAATGGGGAATGTGCCAACAACCCGACCATAGAAAAAAAAACAACAGCAGAAGGTCACCAACAGGTCTTCAATGTAGCGAGAAATTCCCGCACCCGGAGGCGTCCTTCAACTGGCCCCTAAACAAATATATACTAGTTCAGTGATAATGAACGCCATACTAATTTCCAAATTGTACACAAGAAACTAAAATCAAAATAATACAATAAAATTGAGAATGGAAATGGGGAATGTGTCAAAGAGACAACAACCCGACCAAATAAAAAAACAACAGCAGGGTCACCAACAGGTCTTCAATGTAGCGAGAAATTCCCGCACCCGGAGGCGTCCCTCAGCTGGCCCCTAAACAAATATATACTAGTCCAGTGATAATGAACGCCTAACAAAGGCCAGAGGCTCCTGACTTGGGACAGGCGCAAAAATGCGGCGGGGTTAAACATGTTTGTGAGATCTCAACCCTCCCCCTATACCTCTAGCCAATGTAGAAAAGTAAACGCATAACAATACGCACATTAAAATTCAGTTCAAGAGAAGTCCGAGTCTGATGTCAGAAGATGTAACCAAAGAAAATAAACAAAATGACAATAATACATAAATAACAACATATATATACGTTTTGTTCCTCTATAAATAAGCTTTCGATCGAGGTATAACATATATTTGTAATGAGTGGCTGAAGGGTCCTGCCAGTCCATTCCTTTATTCAAAATGTCCATTTCATTATTCAAAATTGGCTATTTCTCAATGTTCACACGTATTTCGATATTTAAGTCCTTCGTTACTCCTCTAATATGCGTTGCGGAACATATTGACTTGATACGTTTTGTTCCTCTTTTGATAAACTTTCGATTGAGGTATAATATATATCTGTAATTAGGGGCTGAAGGGTCCTGCCAGTCCCTTCCATTATTCAAAATTGGCTTTTTCTCAATGTTCACGCGTATTTCGATATTTGAGTCCTTCGTTACTCCTCTAATATTCGTTGCGGAACATATTGATTATAAGCATGTTCTTCCTCTTGTAATCAGCTTTCGAATAAGGTATAAGGTTTATCTATAATTAGGGGCTAAAGGGTCGCCGCACTCCATTCCATTATTCAAAATATCCATTTCATTATTCAAAATTGGCTATGTCTTAATTTTCACGCGTATTTTGGCATTTAGCTCTTTCTAATTTTCGTTACGGAACATATTGACTATATACATTTTGTTTCTCTTGTAATCAGCTTTCAAATGAGATAGAAGATTTATCTATAATTAGGGGCTAAAGGGTCGCCGCAGTCCATTACATTATTCAAAATATCCATTTCATTATTCAAAATTGGCTATTTCTTAATTTTCTCGCGTATTTCAGCATTTAGGTCTTCTAATATTCGTTGCGGAACATATTGACTATATACATGTTGTTCCTCTTGTAATCAGCTTTCGAATGAGGTATAAGGTTTATCTATAATTAGGGGCTAAAGGGTCGCAACAGTCCATTCCGTTATTCAAAATATCCATTTCATTATTCAAAATTGGCTATTTCTTAATTTTCACGCGTATTTCAGCATTTAGGTCTTCTAATATTCGTTGTGGAACATATTGATTATATACATGTTGTTCCTCTTGTAATCAGCTTTCGAATGAGGTATAAGGTTTATCTATAATTAGGGGCTAAAGGGTTGCAGCAGTCCATTCCATTATTCAAAATATCCATTTCATTATTCAAAATTGGCTATTTCTTAATTTTCACGCGTATTTTGGCATTTAGGTCTTCTAATATTCGTTGCGGAACATATTGACTATATACATTTTGTTCCTCTTGTAATCAGCTTTCGAATGAAGTATTAAGTTTATCTACAATTAGGGGCTAAAGAGTCGCCGCAGTCCATTCCATTATTCAATATAACCATTTCATTATTCAAAATTGGCTATTTCTTAATTTTCACGCGTATTTTGGCATTTAGGTCTTCTAATATTCGTTGCAGAACATATTGACTATAAGCATGTTCTTCCTCTTGTAATCAGCTTTTGAATAAGGTATAAGGTTAATCTATAATTAGGGGCTAAAGGGTCGCAGCAGTCCATTCCATTATTCAAAATATCCATTTCATTATTCAAAATTGGCTATTTCTTAATTTTCACGCGTATTTCGGCATTTAGGTCTTCTAATATTCGTTGCGGAACATATTGACTATATACATTTTGTTTCTTTTGTAATCAGCTTTCGAATGAGGTATAATGTTGATCTATAATAGGGGCTAAAGGGTCGCCGCAGTCCATTTCATTATTCAAAATTGAGTTTTTCTTAATTTTCACGCGTATTTTGGCAATCAGGTCTTCTAATATTCGTTGCAGAACATATTGACTATATACATTTTGCTCCTCTTGTAATCAGCTTTCGAATGAGATAGAAGATTTATCTATAATTAGGGGCTAAAGGGTCGCCGCAGTCCATTACATTATTCAAAATATCCATTTCATTATTCAAAATTGGCTATTTCTTAATTTTCACGCGTATTTCAGCATTTAGGTCTTCTAATATTCGTTGTGGAACATATTGACTATATACATGTTGTTCCTCTTGTAATCAGCTTTCGAATGAGGTATAAGGTTTATCTATAATTAGGGGCTAAAAGGTCGCCGCACTCCATTCCATTATTCAAAATATTCATTTCATTATTCAAAATTGGCTATTTCTTTTTATCACGCGTATTTTTGGCATTTAGGTCTTCTAATATTCGTTGCGGAACCTTTAATAGCTGACTATGCAGTATGGGCTTTGCTCATTGTTGAAGGCTGTACGGTGAGCTATAGTTGTTAATGTCTGTGTCATTGTGGTCTTTCTGGATATTTGTCTCATTGGCAATCATACCACATCTTCTTTTTTATATTTCCTCATTTTTATGCATATTGTGGCATTTAGGTCCTCCGTAAACCGTCTTATGGTCATTTCGAATCAAAATATAGCTATAGTGTCACAGTCAATTTTTTTTTTTTTTTTTTCACTATTCACCGCTTCAGTTTGAATAATGAAACATAAACCATTACATTATTCACTATTCATTTTTCAATATTGAATAGTGAATAGTGAACTATTTCATTATTCATTATTGAATAATGAATAATGAACTATGAATAATGGACGTACTTCAGCGCGGTGAATATTGAACACTTAATCTCAATACACTTGTTTTAGGAAAAAGGGCTACCAATATGGATTGACACAGAACAAATGAGAGGATCCACTTTACAAGCCATGGCTGAGGCGGTAGAGAATGCAGCACTTGTACTTATATGTATGTCAGAGAGTTATAAACATAGTCCTAACTGTCGATTAGGTTAGTGCTAAACACATTCCCGAAGTAAGAATTCACGATAAAAATATTCCCTTATCTGTGTATTATTATATCTCCACCAGACACCAAACTATAGTTCAATTTACAACCTTCAAAAATGAATAAAACACAGAGCTTACTACAAAAGCAAATAACTGCAATTCTTGTTTTTAAATACAATTCAACCCATAATCCTTTCCAGAGGTACCAGTCAAACTACAAACCGAATTTGACAACAAAAAAAGAAACGTGATTAAAACCATTGAAATTGAGAATGGATATGGGGAATGTGTCAAAGAGACAACAACCTAACCATTGGAGTCTTTGAATTTTTGATTACCTCTTTCTGTAAGTCATACATTGAAATAAATGAAAAAAGTAATTTTTACTCATAAAACGCGACACACAATGCATTTTCTACAATTCAGTCTGATGAATAATAAACACATACTAGAACACACCCGTATATCGCGGTTCCGTGACTGAATTAAAGTATATAACTATGCGCAAGCCTTATTTTAGTATTAGTATTGTCATCCGATAAAGTCATGCTGATTATAAGATACACAGTTTTCTCTGCTTTCAAATCTTTCTGTTTGAACCCGTCGAACTGAAACTTATCAATTATTGATAATATTAATTAGTTGGAAAACAAAAGGTCCTGGAATGGAGTATTTTTTAATCAACAGCATTGTCCTATATTAGTTATAAATATTGAATTCTTTGACTCGCTGTTTTACGTCAGGCCCGCTAACAAATTGAAAACTGTACTTATACGCCTTATTTTAGTCCAGATTTTTAGTATTCGTATTGTTATCTTAGAGAGTCTAACTGATTAAAATACTACAATAGGTAACAATTTGACAATTAAGTAGTGTTAACCCTGTGATTATGACCCGTGTAATACTATATAGCATATTAATCCTGAATACACCGTTTGGTATTAGTATTGTCATCCGATAAAGTCATGCTGATTATAAGAAGGTGCGCCTGTCAGATGCGGAACGTACGGATAAGGTAATCGATAACAGGTGAATATACTATTGGTATCGGTATCAGACTCGACCCGGAACTTCTTAATTATTGGCAATATTAATTACGTGGAAAACAAAAGGGACTGGAGTGGTGTAATTTTTAATCTACACCTTTGTACTATATTAGTTATATATAAAGTTGAATTCTTTGATTCGTCGTTTTTACGTGATGACGGCTGACAAATTGGACCTCGTAATTTTAGTATTATAGATAAATACCTTTCTTTTAAAAATAGTTTGATCCGACGAGACCCGTATATGCAGGCAAAGCTATTTTATTCTATTCTAAGATCATGCAATATTCCATTTAATGCATTAGTAAGTAAACTCATCATAGAAACCAGGATTACATTTTGTATTTACAATAGACGCGCGTTTCGTCTACAAAAGACTCATCAGTGACGCTAGAATTCAAAAAAGTTATAAAGGCATAACAAAGTACAAAGTTGAAGAGGATTAAGGACCAAACTTCTTAAAAGTTTTGTCAAATTCAGCTTAAGTAATCTATTTCTAAGGTAGAAAAGCTAGTTAAACACACTATGCTAAATAGAATATAAGTGTCACTTGATTGACTTTCAGAATCAGAGTACACATATAGATGCGGTAAAGAGTATATTCCATTGATGGTTCAAAAATATTATAAACCTGATGGCTGGTTAGGGGCTCTGCTAGGAACAAAACTGTTTATAGACTTTAGTGGAAAATACCAGTTTGAACCAAAATGGAATGAACTAATCAAAGAACTACAGGCACATAAAATGTTAGGAAATAAGGACACAAACCAGGAAACAGCCATTGGTAATTAACAAGTATACAGCTCAGCATGTTCACTTATGTCAATAAAATTATATCGATAATTCACTATCCTATCGAAAACTACGACTGCACTTCAAAAAAATATTCAAACGAAACTGACAACACGACAATCAACAAAAAGTAAATCAGGAAAATACTGAACTGCAAGGAAAATTCAGAAAGGCAAGTCCCTAATCAAATGGCAAAATCAAAAGCTCAAACACATCAAACGAATGGACAACAACTGTCATATTCCTGACTTGTACAAGGATTTTTTTATGTTGAAAATTGTGGATTGACCCTGGTTTTATAGCTAGCTTAACCTCACACTTGTTTGACAGTCGCATCAAATTCCTTTATATTGACAATGCATGAACAAACAAAAAACAAACCCAGAAACACTAGGTAAAAATGTCAAAAATAGAGGTACAGCAGTCAACATTGTGTTATAAATTTAATCATTATAAAAACAAACAAATGTAACAAAGAAGCACAGAAAGGCACAAAATAACTAAAAATGTGAAATCCTCAATCTACCTCTATTACGAGTAGTTATAGTTATGGGTTGGGGATAATAAGAATAGCATCATTTCAATAAGGATTGCAGTTCTGGTAGTCACCTTGCAGTCTGAAATTATCCCACGTAGTCGGTTAAACTTCGTTGCCAGTTGGATTAAATGTTATGCTTTTTCCGAATGTAAAATATTTTTTTATAAAAAATTTAATCATTAACAAAATGAATTATTAAAGGTTTACAAGACATTTGTATTTAATAATCAAGAATTAAATAATGTATTCATGTATTAAATGTGTTTTTTTATTTAAGTATTAAATACATCATACAAGTATCCAAGTATGAATGTGTTAAATGAATAAAAATTCGTCCTACATGGACCTACTTGCACCATGCGTTAACATGTAACACTGCATTTAGATAGTGATTGAAGGCATTCAACAAAAACATGATATAACTACACATTTTATCTATTTTTGTTGTAGTTGCGACGCATGTGGAATCTATATCATCGACGAAACTAAAGATATCTACAATTGATGATGTGAACCAATGGCTGATCACAAATAAATTAGAAAAGTAAATATTTTTATGAAAAAAGACCTCTGATTGCATTGGTTGATGGATAGAATATTATTATGTAACACGTGTATCGATCTTTGAGTAATAATTGACATTTAAGAGAATAGGTAAATTCAAACGTACAATGTATATGTATTTGATCTATTAGTTGGTGATAGTGACGTCAAAATAACCAACAAAAGGAGGTATGTAAAACACAAAAGATGAAGGATTTTCCTTGATTTTCCCAAACTAGGTCCCTCCAAGATCGCGAATGATTACAAAGGTAAAACACGCGTGAAATTAAGGATGACTCTTGTTAAGCTTAAGTTAACCATAATTGAAGGATTCTTGAATTGGAAAGACATAACAATAATAATATATACCCTTTGTACAGCCAATACTATGTTTTTGTCAATTCTGATTTAAGGGGTCATCAACGACAGTGATAACAATCCAGTCAGTATTTAAACATCGATTTCTGACAGACTCGTCTCATTGTACTTGCATTCAAGTGTGGAAAAGACACACGTACAAATTCAGTAATGTCAAATGAAAATAATTTCATCTCATTGGTTGAAATTCAATAACTTCTGTCGTCGTTATCTATTTAAAAGTCTTGTGTGTACAATTTTACCCAGACTGCATCAGGTTATAAACTAGCGACGTTTAAATGGCTTAGAAATTTAGAGATTTTGTGTAAATTATCGCTTATTGTCGTTAAGTTGTTCCTAAATAGACAGACACATTATATATATATGTATTTATACACAATATATTTCGGAACACAGAATTCAATATATCGTCCAATTTTGTTTCGATTAAAATGAGTGTCTTCACCAATTCAAACACTGTTTTTATAGATGTTGTCATCATTTCCAAGATGTTAATGGTGAAGGACTTATACAACTAAAGTTTATGCGACATGATGTAAGTATACATGTATATTAAGGTGGTACCTAACACTACAGGGAGATAACTCTGTAAAATCAGTAGAACATTTTAATGACGTGGTGTTGTTAAAGGAATGTTAAGCTTCTCAATGATCAAAATAAGTTTTTGTCAAACTGCTATATAACCAGTGTAATTTTTCTGATTAAACGGTTGGTTCAAATTTTTGAAATTTTTATATTTTTGTCAGAGGGTCAAAGTAAATACTTTGTCAAAATTTTAAGAAAATTAAACGAGCGAAATTAATTTTAGCTCAGGTGTTGGGTACCACCTTAAAATAGGAAGATGTGGTATATAAAGGCAACAGTAGTATACCGCTGTTCGAAAGTCATATGGATTGAGAGAAAACAAATCTGGGTTACAAACTTTGTTGCTAATAAGACGACTCTCCACCAGATATTAAATGACATATAGGTTAACAAATATAACAGTAAGGCCTTCAACAATAAGTAAAATCTATATATAGACAGATTTAAAATAATATCAAACAAATCATACAAGATAAATAATGTACATTATTGTATTTATAATAATCATTAATTTTTTTTTTCAAGACAGTTACCGGCTCTTAGCATGCATCGTAATAGTGGCGGTTATGAAAATTCGAAGTTTGGTCTTAATCAAGAACGGTCAAACCAAAACATTTTGTAGATCTGTTGTCTGAGGGAGTAGGAGATCGTAGTGTCTAAGTAATGTCTTAATTTACCAGCCGAAAATTAAAAAATGTAAGAAATCATGACCGAAGATGTTCAAACCCTTGATGACTATTGGTAAATCTGTAGGGTGTCGATAAAGTTCTGGTAAAAAAAACCTAAAAAACAATACACATCTTAAATTGCTTGTCTGACGCGCTTTTCTGGTTTTTACCGTCACCAAGAGCAAACGTGATGGTTTGAAAAGTGAGGAGAATGATTCCAAAGATATATCTAAACTCATATAAGTCGAACAAGAATGATAACGCCATGAAAAAGAGGAAGTGGCCAGAAGACAAACTACAATTAACAGTTCTGATACTTTTGAATAATTAACACCCAATTTTCAGCAGAAATATACATTTATAAACTAATATTTTACAGGCACCAGAATGTTATTTTAAAATGCTTAGTAGAAAGTTAAAACTCAGCGTTGGTGAAACACTCAACTTTACTGCAGCTCTTGAAAAATTGTGAGCAACAACATAATGATTTTTCCAGCAGCAAGGTTCTACAAACAGTGCATTTTTGTCAATCGTTTAATACTAAATGTTAAACAAAATATGCTATCATTTGATTAATAAAAAAAACCTATCTCGCTCAAATTGTTTGTAGTTAGATGTATAAATATTTCAAAAGCCTAAAAAATTTCCAATTCATCCTTGTAATTGTGGATATGTTATCTAGCAGAGCTAGCCAATGTATGTGTGCTGGGTTTAACAGGAATGCTACTATACCATCTGAGGATATTGCATGAAACATCAAGTTATTTATTTTCTCCTCGCAATCATATAGGTCAATATAATACAATCATGTAGATAAATGTTTAAGTTTTTACTATTGAACACATACTTTCTCGTCCATACTTTTTTTTTTTAAATATTTTATATATATAAAAGAAGATGTGGTGTGATTGCCAATGAAACAACTCTTCACACGAGACCAAATGATACAGAAATTGACAAATTTAGGTCACCATACGGCCTTCATCAATGAGCGAAGACGTCACAGTCCGTAGACTAGCCGTAGTGTTAGATGCAGATGGTGCACAAAGAAAGGCAAAACCAACGATATGATTGACGGAATGGCGTTTGAGTTATATAAAAAAAGACCAATACGTCTATCTTCATTTTACTAGATTTTTACATTTAAATCTAAGTCATCATCAACATAAATTGTCGTCTGGTGTGTCACCTATTGTCCCTTGTCAGTGAGTGCCAAAATTATTTTGGTGTCGACTTCCGCTTACATCTTCAATCCGAAGACCTATAAAAACCTAACAAAACGCAAAGTCCCGGGGGTGTTTGGGTTGGACAGGTTTCACTGTACATAGTAGAAGCGTGATGAGCGCAACGAAACAAGTTCGACTGCGCACGCTGAAGACAAACAGCTTGAGTCATGTTCCATGACAATAGTTTCTCAAATCCGGTGTATGCCATCGTTTCAGACTACGTCATGGACAGTGACATATGCTACGGTATACTACGACCAATGGTCAACACAAAGCCAGTAAATGGGAACACCTAAATGACAAACCTCACTGTGTAGATTTAATCAGGAAGGGGTACGTCAAATGTACGTTTTTGAGAATTCTGTATTTTATTGGGTAGACAAATGCCTTGTCATATAATTTGTAATTAGTCATCAGGTATACATGTAGCAGGTGGTATAAAATAAATTCTCGGTCTTCACAAATTATAACATGCGTAGATAAACTAGAATGGTACAGTTTTGTTCCCGAAATATTAACATGATTAATGCACCAGGTTGGACACAAGAGCAAAAATTTAATTTTAAATCCGCTAATTATAAAGTGAATGGAAGAATTTCAGTCAAAATTTAAATGATTTATCTATCAAAGAGGGGGACAAGGGGTTTAACTGTTATGCTGTTATGGGGCAATTTAATTCTTTGTTATCTGTTATTTTGAAAATATATTTGCTGTTAGCTGTTATTGTCTTATTCTTTGTTAGCTGTTATTGGGCTTTTAGTTTTTTTGTTATCTGTTATTGTGATAATGTATTTGCTGTGAACTGTTATTGAAAATTGGAATGTTAGCATTTTTTTTGACAGTCAATATTCGGTATCAATTGAAGATCATTGGCCATTGGGGTCTACCACTACTAATATGTTTGTCCCGTATCCATAGAAGGATTCCATTAACATATACCCATCACAGTAGTGAGGTCCAGGACAATTCAAGTATATCTCATGATTATCCTTTGTAATTAATTCCATTTTTTTTATGAATAAAATTAAGAATGGAAATGGGGAATGTGTCAAAGAGACAACAACCCGACCAAATAAAAAACAACAGCAGAAGGTCACCAACAGGTCTTCAATGTAGCGAGCAATTCCCGCACCCGGAGGCGTCCTTCAGCTGGCCCCTAAACAAATATATACTAGTCCAGTGATAATGAACGCCATACTAATTTCCAAATTGTACACAAGAAACTAAAATTAAAATAATGCAAGACTAACAAAGGCCAGAGGCTCCTGACTTGGGACAGGCGCAAAAATGCGGCGGGGTTAAACATGTTTGTGAGATCTCAACCCTCCCCCTATACCTCTAACAAATGTAGAAAAGTAAACGCATAACAATACGCACATTAAAATTCAGTTCAAGAGAAGTCCGAGTCTGATGTCAGAAGATGTAACTAAAGAAAATAAACAAAATGACAATTATACATAAATAACAACAGACTACTAGCATTTAACTGACATGCCAGCTCCAGACTTCAATTAAACTGACTGAAAGATTATGATTTCATCATATGTGTATTTAGAATTATCTTAGTTTTTTGTATGAGAATAATGTTTCTTGTTTCCGTACGAACATATTAAATTAAAACAATTTTTAATATGACAAAAAGGAAAACATATGGCCAGGAATATCTGACAAGGATCTCAAATAAGGACTAGGTCCTAACAACCACTTTACCTTTTATATAATATGGTACATAGACTCAGCTCTGTGATTCTTTTCAAAGCAGAACCAAATGCATTGTACAATGAAAGTTCCAACCATGTACTTGGGTCCGAAGCTGCACATAACTCATTACAAACAAAGATTTATTTCGTTTCAAGCCATTGTTTCCCTACTAAACTATGTATTATACTTACTAGTACACTTGGTACAATTAAAAACCTCAGCTGATAAAAAATTGTTCAAATAAGGCCTTTGAATAGTGGAATAAATTGCTTTTAGAGTGTCAAAATTCGTTCAAAGTACTTGATAAATTGCATGCTTATAATTGGTGCTTTTGATTTTTCTACCCTATATACCACTTTGCCTCATAGTTTTATTAAGAAAAATTCACACACCTCATTAAATGGTCATTTAGAAAAAGTCAGAATATTCAAACTCTTTTAGGTCACTTTTTTGATTAGCAAAGGGAGCTTCAGTCAATATATATAAACAATACACCAACGTTTCATGAGAATTGCTGAAAACATTTTTGTGTTAATGTCTGAAAACTGGAAAATCACCCCTTTTTAATTAATAAAACCCGTTAACTCGGAAACGTAAAATCTAAAATTTATAAAAATTGAAAGTTACCTCATGTTATTAGATATAACAATTCACCAAAATTCCTTGCTTTGTGAAAGCATTTTTGAGATATTATCAGAAAACTGAAAAAAACCACCAATTTTATTGAATAAAAACCCATTACCCAGAAACTTAAAATCAAAAATTTATAAAAAAAAAAAGCCAAAAAGGGAGCTCACGTCAATAGATATAAACAATTTCCCAAAGTTTAATGCAAATGGTTAAAGAGTTTTTGTTGACAACAGACGGACAACAGTATATTATAATACGTTCCGTAAACGAGCGTATAAAAAATATTATAATATATGGAGTAGTAGTTTAAACACATTCTAGATACATAAATTAATACTAAAAACATAGTCATAAAAAATGGACTGCATTACAAAGGATTATATCAGTAAAAAGAAATACTGATTTGTCAAAGACCGAATTATCTTAATATTTCATTTACTGTTATCTGTTTTTGTCCATTTTAATTCCTTGTTATCTGTTATGAGCCAAATCAATTTGCTGTTTTGCTGTTATTGGGACCCCCTGCTCCCCCTCATCAAAGTTTCGTATTTTCTATTTTTTAACCAGACACGTTTACTACATGTTGTATATGGCTGCTTTTCCCTTGGAAAATGATTTTGTCGTTTGTTCGGAAGTAAATTATTATAGGTAAATAATTTGTTGTCAATTTTGTGCATGTGTATGACAGTTTAATTTAAAAGCGGTTATTTCTTTAGTACTAACGATAAAACGGTGCAAAACGTCCTATGCCCGTCTGTTCACGCTTTGTATTTCACGATCAAGGTAATGCATTGCCCGATCTTTTACGATCGATTTAGATGAAAACACAACGTAATGCAATGTTTTCAAAAATAAAATGACAATTTTAAGAGAAACACTTGTATTTTACTATACTACCTTTCACACCAAAGATTTAGTTCAAATATATAAAGGAATATGACCATTTTTAATGAATTCCATATACTTGTGTTGCACTTTATGAGTTTTCTCATAAAGTATTGCATGTTTCTTTTATTTTATAGCACAGTATTATTGAAAAAGTTGAATCATTTTGACAGACAAAATTATTTTATTGGATTTAATTAGAATTTTGAAAATAAAGCAGAATTTTCACAGATTTTGAAAAAGAACCGCGAAAGTCTATGCAGGTTGACATTTGGTCAAAGAGGGCATCATCGGAAATGTTATCAGAACGAAGACGAAAAGCTCCTACGGAGTATTTATGAGCCAGGTAGGTATTTCTTTACACATCAGCATATATATTTGCGCATCAGACATGAAATATTATGATAGGGGTCATATGTTATTGAGATACAATCATACATATCATTTTAAGGATAAAACATGTAAAAATGTGAAGAGAACGTTGTCAATTTATGTAAGTCAGATTGAATATTTATATATCCTGAGTTTACAGATTTTATTATTAGATTCAATTTAAGAGACACGACTACTTTACTGACATCATAAGTTGTACCTTTTTCTTTATTAACATTAAGAGAAGAACTGAAATTTCCTTTTTCCGAGTAAAGATTGCATGTTTACAACACCGGAATGAAAAATTTTAATAAGCGTTTTATGGGTAAGAAGGTAGGTCAACCCTTGTTTAATAGTCAATGATAACCAGAATAAAAGAATTGTATATACTAATGTTTTATTTGTCGCTATTCACGGATGTAGATAGCTTTTTTATACGTTGTGCATAGTTCCTTATTTACTCAAATAAATCTCGTTCCACAAATAATTTCTAGTTTCTTCCTGTCTTTTATGTATTTGTGGCTGAAATGGACAAAAAAAAGTTGAAGAAATCATCGACAATTCTTTTATGATCCTTATCAAATGACAGTCCTTTACATAAGAATTCAATGGTTTTACCGTTAGCAATTAATATCATGTAAATCTGGTTATCAATGCTATTTACAATTTTATTTTCAAGTATGTTTTTCAGTATTTTTGGGATTTTACTTTTTACTCGATAACCAAAGAGTTTATGCACCATAACCTGTTCAATTACATTTTACAAGGCAAAAAAAAAAGTTGAATCGTGAAGTCAAAAAACAATATTTTTTTAATCTGAGCATGAAAATTGAAGATTATGCTATATATTTTACATTAACCTTATTCGGAAAACAAAAACATGTATTTTGAGAGTCCCAGACACTATATAAATTGACAGTTTTCCCATGTTTTCCACGTGATTTAGAGTAATAGTAAACACGTAGTAGCCCACAATGCATTGTATTTCATTGAGTCGATTGGTCATTTTTTTAAGGTTATGCTTACGATCTATCTGGGAAATTTGTATGCAAAATATTCTGATGTCAGGAAATCTAGAGTTATCGACCTGTTTATTACCCAAACAGTTTTCATGAATGAGTTATCACAGGTAGGTTTATGATTGGTAACTATTACTTTTGCCCTGTATTAGCTTTCTGTCACGACAGGTAAAACAAGTACATGTCTCGACAATTGTATCGACATTTAAAGTTGGTGTTGACATTCACACTTATTTGCGCATTTACAAGTTAATTTTCTCATTAGAATATAAAATTTGTCTTAAAAATAGGAAAAATCGATGCGAAAATTATTTTTTGAGCAGTGAAATGTATACTGAATGTTGATAAAACAAAACACAGATTTTCGTTACCGTGTCAGTTCAAAATCGATTATGTCCGCTTGGTTAGTACCTATATTCGCTATAACATGATACACGGTGGTTTCATAATATCTTAATATTCATGTGTACTTAAAATCCTTCATGCGATTCCATCTAGATCTCAGTAAAACAAAAGAGTCAAGGTTGTGTATTCCCTTTGATAAATACAGTGTTTATTTAAATCCCTCAGGTAAACATAACTTATGTAGCAATTTGAAAAAAAAGTTTATTTGACTATACGATCGCTGCTTTGTCTACTTTTGTGTACTTAGTATCGCACATAGCTTTATATTTCCATATGCATATGAAGATTTAAGGTGAGTGCATTGTGCAGTTTGACAAATTATTGATTTATTTTTAACAAATAATGGTCACTTTTTTGCCACAGTTTGTTTACAACTTTAGAGGCTAGGGGAGATAACATTCTATTCAACTGAATCTTAATTATTTGATCGTTATTTATTAGAGTTATGTTAAAACACGTTACGATCAAGCTCGAACATGAATTACATCCCATGATTAGTCCTTAACTCTATCTATTTTCCGAGAGAGAGAGAGAGAGAGAGAGAGAGAGCAAAACAAACAACAACAAAAAAAAACAATTCAAGACTAACGAATGCAAAAATTGCAGCAGGGTTTAACAAGTTTTTTTTATATATCTGAACCCTCCTATATACCTCTAGCCATAATTATTGTCCTAATATTGTCTATACGATACGTTTAACAACTATGCTTGCATTTAAATTCGAACCACTTGCAGAATCAACATGTAACGGATGTTTAGAAAATTAAGAGCGTAGTATTAAGTTATACATGTTAGATAAACTTATCATGCAAACCAGGATTGAAATTTTATATTTACGCCAGACGTGCGTTTCGTCTACAAAAGACTAAAAAATGTTAAATACGCCAAATAAAGTACGAAGTTGAAGAGGATTGAGGACCAAAAAATCCTAAAAGTTTTGCCAAATACAGCTAAGGTAATCTATTCCTGAGGTAGAAAAGCCTAAGTATTTTAAAAATTCAAAGTTTTGTTAACAGTTAATATATAATTATGAAAATATCAATGATAACTCAAGTCAACACTTAGTGAAGACTACAGGGCTGGTGATACCCTCGGGGAATTAAAACTCCACCAGCAGTGGCATCGAATTTTAAAAATAAATCCTGTGAGATCGGTGCATTTGATTACAAGAATAAACTAAATATTACCTTAAAATAAAATGCATTACTGTCAATTAAAACATAAGTTATAAAATGTATAATGTTTTGAAATATCAGATTGGTTGAAATTTTAGGTGAAATTCATTTCTACCGTATGTGTATTTTTAACGAGAAATAAATCGATGCAATATATGCTTTGCTATGACACGCCACACTGCATGGTACGTTTAGATTTTTTAAAAACTTTGAGTAACACCATTTTGATTGAAATCAGTATCGTGTATGAATAGATACTTCTTGCGTATATTTTGTTTCTGTATGTACCCAAATATAGGTTATATATCTTTAACCAAGTGTGTTGCCATGCCATCTACGTTTCTAGCAATGATTAGTGCACTAATCTTTAATTTAAACATTATTTGCATGATCTCAAGCTGAAACTGGGATGATAGTAACATATATACAATATTTAAAAAAACTGCACATGGACATAACCTTGAAGAAAAATATGATTTTTGTGTATAACCACTTCTGAATAAAACATTTTTACTGAAACATAATTGTTTACTCGAATATACATTTTCTTATCGATTTATAAGCTTTGTATAGACATTCTGAGTGTGCTTATTTAATAGAACTGAAGTGTGATTTGTCAAATGTTTATGATAAGTCAGCATTTACTAATTTCAAAGTGTTTTTTCATTATTTTTATAGTTGCAATTGATAAGGTATCAATGTTAACTGTACACATTATGAAAATAATTTAGCTTTTGATTCTTGACATAAAACAGTTGAAATTATTTGCATAAATTGTGTATGACATGTGTAGATCTGCAGAGAGTATTCAGCGATTTTGGCCACACAACTATTGAAACATGAGAGTAGTTTCCTAAATGGGAAAACGTTTAAATTGTATGATATTACTGATTATTGGACCAAATTGCGTTGGAACTATACTTATTTTTTGTGTGTGAAATAAAAGAAATAATTCTTGAATAATATTCCGAAAGAAAGGCAAATACCCTATGAAAAATATTAAAACAACTGTTGAGAATGCTGTTTTGCCTGTCCAATGTGGATAACCATCAACATAAGGGCAAAAACCAAACCAGCCTTTTTCTTATGTTTTAAGAATGGTTTTAAAATTATACTGTACAAAAGATTGAAATTCGTCAGATAAATGTGAATGTTATAAAATATACAATAGTATTTCATCTCTAAACTGGTATACATATTATACATATCATGTATCTATACTGTCTGAATAATAGCCAACGATACATCTTATGGCCCGATGGATCATATAATTCTGAAACATTACACTACGCAATTTAATATATAACAAATCTCGAAGTGTATTACATCAACAACAACACAAAAATGAACGAATGTTAAATATTTCGGATAACTACTAACCTTCATCAGTGTGAGGTCAAATGAATCTATCTCGACGTATGGTAGTCAAAATGAAATACCAATTTTTATCTTTATACATTACGAATCAAACGCCCGTAATGTTTTTTTTCTTTATTGAAGTTTGGGAGGAGGAATGAATTCCTTAAAACTGTGAGAGTCATATACCAATATCTGAGTAATAGGAAACAAGTGTTAGTAGGAAAATGAGTGATAGTAGTGATAATGAGTGATCATTCTATTTTCTTCTTTAAAGCCCTCTTGGGAAACTATTCTTTTCTTTCTTATCCGAAACCTTTCCCGAGCAAGTCTGTCAGCCCGATCATGAGCAACCCTCATTGTGGGGTTATGATAAGACTTGAAAGGTTTTTGAGATCAGCTTGGACGTTACCATGTGATCTCAAATGTCGACTTCTGGGTGATCGGGCCTGCGGGTGTAGTCACTTCGAAGACCTTTCATGTGTTTTTGAATGGCTGTTCCATCTCGCCAAAATACTAAAGGAAATTGATTTAATACCAACAAAAACTGGATGATTTGATCAAACATCCAAACAACGACCACCAGTCAAATACATTAACATATGAAATTTCCCACTTTAAAATATTTTAACTGCTCTAAATATCAACAAAACAATGTTAAATCTGATAATTTGCGGAAGGAAATTTTTGTTCTACCCTCGCAGGGATTCGAGCTCATTCTGTTGAGATATCGAGACAACATCGTCTGCACTGTGTCCATCGATCTAGAAAATATTTGGGATTCGGGAACAAAAGCAGTGCTATTATAGAAATCCGTCTCCCTAAATTCAAAAAACAAATTGCAAGCTTTGAATACTTTCTGAATAGCAAACGAATAAGTATGTAACAAAATACTATCAATGATTACAATAACATAATGAAAATTCATAAGAAAAATATATATATATACATATCTATACTATTAAACAAAAAGACCTCATTGTGTGTGTCGTATCTCTTCCTTCCACAATAAATACGTCATCATGCCTCTGTGTTCTTTAGGTAATATGCATAGTCGCATTTGTCATCCATTCTTATGATTATTCAGATTGAGTTATTTTGGGAGAAAAACGACAAAATAGGTGTCCGGATGTTGTTTCCGTTATCAGACTGACTTTTAGTCATAGACAAAACTTCCGGTATTAAACATGCACAAGAACAACCGATCGTTTGATAGATTACAAAAATGAAATAAGCCAATCAGAGCGTTCTCCATATCATGGTTTTTAGATCGCAAGAACCACAACCATTATACCTCCTTAGAGACAATTATTTTTCGCAATTATCCACATGTAAACTACGATTGTACTACTATGATATAGAGACTCTCTGTATTCTGTCTACTTTTTTCTGAAATATTTACCCTCTAAGGGGTCATACCAGTTATACCTCCTTAGAGACAATTATTTCTCGCGTTTATCCTCATGTAAACTACGATAATACTACTATAATATACAGAGACTCTCTGTATTCTGTCTACTATTTCTGAAATATTTACTATCTAAGGGGTCTTACCAGTTGCATATATATTGAAATAAGTAAAACATGTGGAAACAAGAATGTGTCCATAGTATACGGATGCCACATCGGCACTATCATTTACTATGTTTAGTGGATCGTGAAATGGCATTAAAATAAGAAAGATCATATCATAGAAAACATATTTACTAAGTTTCTAGTTGGTTTGACTTCAACTCAAAAAATACCTCGACAAAAACTTTAACCTGAAGCGGGACAGACGGACGGGCGAACGAACGAACGGGCGAATAGACTAGAAAACATAATTCCCATCAATTGGGCATAAAAATTTATTGTTGAAAGTGAAAACTTTCACCTGAAGCCGGACAGAAGGACGGACGAACGAACGAACGGACAAACAGACTAGAAAACATAATTCCCAGTAATGGGGCATAAACATTTATAGTTGAAAGTGAAAGTAGTGATTTGGTCAAAATGAAAATAAGGTAGAAATTAGAGGGAGGCAGGACTTATTCGGGCCGTCGGGATCAGGTGTTTTAAGCTCGGGACTAGGGGATTGATCTTTACGGGATGCGGGAATAATTATTTTTTAATTTCGGGATGTCGGGATATAAATTTCGTTAAAATACCTACCTCGGGATTGCAGATTTTGTAAATATCTATCGTAAAGTATCGTACAGTCACAGAAATATTTATTTTGATAATTACGTCTTAAAAAGTGGATCATCAATATATTAAGATAATTAAGCTGATCTGTATAAATTCCATCTTCATGCATTAAATATCATGTACTGTGTTACGACGCTTAATAAAAACTAACGAGGAAAAGTAACATCCGGCCATCGAATGCTTTAATATTTAGTGCCTAGGTGGTCGAGTAGTCTAGCGTGTCGGGCATAGTGCAAGGCGATTTTGGGCACCGATATCGTTGTAGCATGAGTTCGAATCCCGGCCAGGGAAGAGCAAAAAAAAAAAATGCATCTGTAGATTTACAAATCTAACATTGTTGGGCTGATATTAAGACAAATTATGTATACGGAATGTGTGTCCAACGGATAATATCTGCCGTATAGTTGTCACTGGTTCAGGCGTACTTATTAATGGCGAACCTGAGGACAGCAGCCTATATAAAATGTTCAGTAAAAATGAAATTCATTTCCTTATTTACAGTGAACTATATAATGACATCCGAAATGAACTTTACTCAACCATACCAGGCTAAGAAACATTTTTACCACTACCACATTGTGAACAATTAATACAACTTCCTAATTTTTTTCCAAGAAGAACAGCTAAAAATATTTCATAAGCATTTACAAAACGCAGACAATTCTTTTATATAAATAATTCAACTGAGGACTCTACTCTGAAATGATGTTTAGAATTATATTTTAAAAGTGACTTATATATTCAATAGGCAGGGTCTACAAACACTGTATTGACATATATTTTAATTATACTGTATACATACACAATGTCACTATAATAAACAAACTAGAATCGAATCGTATCGTAGCATATATATGTCTAGAGCGCTGAGGCTAAGCGATTTGTGCTATAGTGTATCAAAAATGTGAGTTCGAATACCGATGAGGGACGGACAAAAATCTTTCAGTAGAAAAATCTAATTTTAACACCGTCTGGGCCAGTGACAACTCTACAACAGATTTATCCATCGGATCACCAACAGTGATGGTGATACATGTACATGGCTGTGTACATTATGTATATACAAATCGTCTAAACATCAACCCAACAATGTTAGATCTGTAAATTTGCTTTCGCAAATATATAGTACATACCAAACATAGAAATAAAAAAAAAATTATCGGTTCTTTCAACTGTTATTTGAATACTTTGATTTTAGCACATTGAACATTACTTTCTTTATAACGAATGTGGTATTGAAAAAAACACCAAGAAAACCACCAAAACATGCAAAACTAAGTTGTCAAGCGTCTTTTACAATGCTTATCTGAGAAAGAGATGAATGACGACGTCACCACATTCTGCCAACGATATGGATTAACAATCGGTAAAATATTCCGGTAAATATTGTAAGATTGGAACGCTATCTCACCTTCAATCGTAATATATCGATTCACCACGCGATAAACAAACGACAAGGAGATGACAATCATCAGTCTGCATTTCATTTCATTTCAAGTTTCAGATGGATAGTTTAAAAATACAATCGGAGGACCAATTAAGCAGCAAATTCACTGTTGGTGATATTCCTACAATAGATGTCGATTCAGATAGAAAGACATTGCGTTCCACTTTTGAAACCATCAATTCTGTTCTACGACAAGGTGATAGTCATCTGAAATTAGAATGTGCGAACAGGATAAATGATAGCTTATTCATGTTTTTAAACGACCCGAAGCTAGCAAACAAATTCGAAAAAATCATAATTAAAACTAAAGTATTAGGTGAGTATTCGTCAGTCGTGATATATTGATATATCAAGATAGCCAAATTTCTTTTTGTGTATCAGGACCATTGTGTTGAGTGTAATAATAAAAACTGCATAGCAATGTTTTATAACAACAGATGTTCATGACAACACTATTAAATAAAAAAAATGTTCTAAATTAATTGGAAAGGAAGCTGACGTAAAAACGAAAATAATCAAACTTCTTTACATCTGAATAAGAGGTCTTTTGCAAAAACTGTTGATAACAAAATGAAGTAATTTTTAAAGTAGATTATTCTTCCTTGTTAGAAATCTTCCATAATTGTTTCCGTATAATGTTATTTTCTGATATCATACAACTAGTTTTCTAACCAATTCGTTTCACTTTGTGTAATTTTTTATTCTAAGATATTGGTTGTGTCCATTGTTGAAGGTCATATGGTGATATACAGTTGTTTCAATCTGTGTCCTTTGGTGAATAGTCTGACGGAAATCATACTGCATTACATAAATTTAATATTGCATTAATATTTTCAGATACATTGCTATACTTAATGAAATATGAAGATTACAACGACTTAATCTTCAAAAATGATGACACCTGTCAACTAAATATCGAAATAGCAAGGTGTATGTGTAACTTCAGCAATAATTACGTTGGCCTAGGAGAGGTATGCTTATCAAATATTTATTGCTCGTGTATATTGGTCATTTATTTGTTTATTGCTGAGATTTTTTTATTCGTTAAACAAACTTGAATAAAAGAAAACAACGAAAACAACAAAATGTCTCCTCTTACAGTGATTCAACTGTCAAAAATTATTTCACAAACATTTAAGGAACGTAAAAACGCCCACGGTAATTCAAAGACGGCACTAAATTGGACTAATAAACAGGTTTTAGTTCGAGTACAATTCGCATCGTGTTTGAGAATTTTGGACCCTTACTGCAGTGACTTGATCTGTTAATGAACATATGAATATCATGTTTATCGGCGTATAATTCGGAATTCGACATTTTATATTCTTAAAGTGCATACTATTACTATCGTTTTCTATTGTGTTTATTCCATCCTTCAAACTTTCTTAAGTCTTATGTTTTTTTGCAAATGTTTTTGTTTTTGTTTTTCAATTTACTTGCAGGTTATTGCAAAGGCCGGTAGTATTTTATATTATACAGACATTTGTAGATTCAAACCCTTTCTCGACAATTTGGAAAACGAGGTAAGAACATTTCCATATATAATGCAATCGTTTTTTAGCAGTAAACATGGGATTGAATGTAGATTTCTATTTTATTCGATGTGATATATTGTCTAAAGCCTTGAATCACCGTCACATACGTACATGTGTGATCGCAATGGATGTACGTTCACAACGTGAAGCTGGGACCACCACAATCTTAGTTGTTGAAAAAATATTTTTCATGTTCATATTTGTTGATAAAATTATTCTGTATTTGCATAATGTTGATATTTCAGTTTCAAATACGCTCATTTTGATTATGAAATGTACCAACAATACAATCATGACAACTCATGATTCAAAAATAAACTGACAATGTCATAGCTAAGAAAGAAAAAAGACTAGCAGACAAACAACAGTACAGAAAACACAACATAGAAAACTAAAGACTGAGCAACACTTACCCCATCTAAAACTAAGGTTGATGTCAGATGATCCGGAATGGTAAGGAGGTCCTGCTTTGCATTAACGTGGCACCAGTCGTGTTGATCACTTGATTACAAACTCGGTAATCAGTCTGATTCGGTAAGTCAAATAGGGTTAAAAGGACCGGGACTGCAGGTACGATAGTTGGAACATGTGACGGCATCCGTAACGTTTACGAAGGGATGGTTTAAACTTCACCACTTTGAAATCTTGGTAAAAGAGATGATTTTTCATTTCCTATTGGTAATTATGCACTTTTTTATGTCACTATTTTGTGGTGTTTATATATCCCAACTTGTTCGAATCGCTCGTGTATGTAACGACTTATTTGATTTCAACGAACGAAATCTCTGTAATACTGAAAAATATTTACACCAGGGTTCTTGAAACCACAAACTCGTAAAATCACTTATGAAGTTTTATCATCGTTACGAGGACATCAGTCGTAAATATAATGAACATGCAGACGAATCATACGCTAGGATATTCCATATCCAGTATTTTATGATAATAGCTTTTCCATAGCACAAACATGTCAGTGTTCACATCAAAAGCTTACCAACCCTTTTAACAGACTTACGATACTATTTTAAAGTCATTAAGGACTGCATATTTTGATTCCCTCATAGGGTATTTGGACCGGAAATAATCATATTTATTCTAAAACCAGTCATTGGAATGATACGGTTTATGTTCGTCTCATATATTTTATGATGATATGATACACTTACGGGTGTGATTCTCATTGACCAGTTAAATTGAGGTCTAGAGCAGGCATGTCAGCTACTTCTAGTATCTATAGTTCTTTGTTTACTTATGTATCATTGTCATTGTACTTAGTTTCCTTTGTTACTTATTCTGACATCGACCTCGAACTTCGAGGCTTGTTTAGGGGGGGTATCAATATCCCATATCCCATTAAGTTTTTATCCCAATATCCCGTATCCCTATAATGTTTACCCCTAATATCCCAATAAATATTTTTACAAATATTCCATATCCCTAAAACCATTTTGAAATATCCCAAAAAATCATTATAAATTCATTCCCAAGCCCATTTTTTCCCTCATCATCACAACGTCAACAATTTTGACTGGGAAAACAAACTGTGTTAAAGGAAATTTACAGTGCATACTTCCAGTGTTAAATAAGAATATATATGTCCAAAAGATGAAGTGTTCCATCGTAGAGCCTTGTATAACAATCTCTTTTTATGTGATCTTAAACGATAAATTTCATGTAAGGGGTCTAATTTCAGACTTTTTTTTTAATTGTTCAAACCGTGATGCATATGACTGTAAAATTTCATTTTGATAGCATTATTCTTTCATTGATAAGAAACTTCATCCTACACGTTAACCTATGTTGGAAAGAACAGAAGGACTCCGAGATTCCTCTAACATCCAACGGCTGTTTTGCCAGACAAGCTGAGACTGGGACGTCAGAGCACGTCCATATCAAACAAAAAGTGGATATTTAGCATACAAGTTCAATAACTCAAAATTTAACACAGGAAAGCTTTCTGCTAATGTACCTACATTACACTTTAACTGTTGCAATTTTTTTACAGCAGGCAAAATTTGCACAGCCCTTGCTTTGCAAAGAAACAACACAACATTTGACTCTGTGATCTTGAAATTTATGAATTACATAGATCCCAATATTTTTGTTACTTTTTTTTAATTTCCTTCCTCACAACACCAGTAATAGGAAGAAAATATATTAATTTGCATTGATTATTTAGTAATTATATGTTATTAACATAGTTTATACGGCGAAATATCTACTTTTTGATATCGGACGTGCTCTGACGTCCCTCGGCCCCAGCTTGTCTGGCAAAACAAAATCCTCGCCACGTAAAAAACAAGAGATAAAACACTAGAAAATATCCTGTAATCATATAAAGCATCAAAACAAATAAAAACCTTGACAACAATAAGGCTTAACTCATCAGATGGATACATCTAACAAAAATCTATGATTATTTCAAGAAAATTATCAATGCAAATGAGCATATAATATAAAAAAAAAAAGATGTGGTATGATTGCCAATTGCCAAGAGACCATGTGACACAGAAATTAACAACTATAGGTCACCGTACGACCTTCAACAATGAACAAAGCTCATACCGCATAGTTAGCTTTAAAAGGTCCTGAAATGACAAATGTAGAACAATTCAAACGAGAAAACTAACGGCCTAATTTATGTATAAAAAATGAACAAAAACAAATATGTAACGCAGCAATAAACGACAACCACTGAATTAAAGACTCCTGACTTTGGACAGGCACATACATAAAGAATGTGGCGAGGTTAAACATGTTAGCGGAATCCCAACCCTCCCCTTAACCTGGGACAGTGGTTTAACATTACAACATAAGAACAAACTATACAAATCAGTTGAATGGCTTAACTCATCACATGGATACAAATAGAAATACATCTAACAAAAACAGAGAGTGGACGTGACCGAGTACGTGTACATCCCATAAAAAAAAGACACTCAGTACAGATCTGAGAGTACTCGCAGTTACTGACAGCTAGTTCAAAGCCAATTACAACTAATAAAAAGTAATGCATCTGAGACTAAATTATCAATCATTACACATCCAGCATCCAATGGCACGGTAAACAACATCTCCGTAAAAATGAGGATGACTTTTTTTTGTGCTATCCCGTTGGAATAAGTTTTCTACAGGTAGAACCAAACTTCAAAACCAAATCTAGAATTTAGTAAAGATTTTAAGTGATTTGTGGTAACGAAATCCCAGACTTAATAATTTACCAGTAATACATATATTTCGTTCATTAAAATCCAAAACGTTACAACAGACACGGGCAAAGCGGAAGAGTTGTGATATACAAACACCGTAAGATAGTGCCAAAGGAACATCACCATCTAAAAAAGAAAAATTAACAATAAGGAACGAGGTATGGAAAGCAAAACAAATACTTTTAAAATTATCAGTACACATGAGCATATAAATATCGAAAATAGATCAATACTTTTCGCTTGGGTTTGGATGACTTTTAAATAAAACGACCATAAACTCAATTAAAATCAACAAAGCACTAAAATTACCTTTAATATTAAACTTTTTTGGGCAACTTTATCAAGGACTATCAAGTGAGATGTAAATATTTCTGTACTTGACTTTCAAATTCCACATATTTTTTTTCATGTTAAAAGTTCAATATCCTTATAAATGCATCAATATCCCATATCCCATTTACTTTTAGGACAAATATCCCATATCCCTAAAATTAAAATGGCAGATATCCCGTATCCCAATATACCCTATACAAGCCTCAACTTCTGAGTTTCACTGTGCGTATTGCTATGTGGTTCTTTATTCTACATTGGTAGTAGGAGCGTTGAAATCTCACAAAACAAGTTTAACCCAACTTGCGCCTATCCCAAGTCATGAGCCTCTAACCTTTGTTAGTCTTATACGTTTTGTTCTTAATTTTAGTTAATGTATATGTTTTTTGAGTTAAGTGTGACGCCCATTTGAACTGAACTAGTACACAACTTTATTTAGGGGCCAGCTGAGGACCACATTCGGGCGCGGATTTGCTCTCTGCATTGAAGACCTATTGCTGGCCTTCGGCTGTTGTCTGCTATTTGTTCGGGTTGTTGTCTCGTTGGCATATTCCCCATTTCCATTTTCATTTTTATCTTTATGAGCAAAAACCTTCTATGAAGTACGTCATTATAGATAATACAAGCCCTAGACCATGATATTAGCCCGGAGATATGATATATACTCCCTATGCAGGCTGCTGAAATGTTGCTACATAGAAATAGAAAGGTCACAGTTGAGAAGTTGAAACCATGTTTTGTGTTGTTTAGGTTTTGTTTTCAACCAGACCTCATTTTCATGCAATTGCTGGATGTAAATAGTTATGAAAGGTACCAGAATAGTCATGATATGACACAGAATGAACTGAAACTGTTGTATCCTTTATCTCAAGTTCGATGGAATAGATGCGTTCAACATAGTCACCAAAGGAGTAGGTCCGGTAAGGGCCAAATTTGGCCTCAAATTTCTGGTTCATCTAACGAAAGATTTTGGACATTTTTTAAACACTTAAGTGTCTATTTCAATTGATTTAATTAGTTTTTGTGAAAAATTTTAACTGATTTAGTCATTAAGAACACTCCGATTTAAGATTAAATATGAAAAATCTATCAAATATGCCAAAAAACGTCACTTTTCAGATGGTTTTTGATAAAAATGAAAGTGGCCGCATCTGTGTTCATCCTCAACCTTTATATATGTTATGTTTTATCATCAAATACAACTTACATTTCAATATTATGTATGAACACGAATGCGGCCACTTTCATTTAAGACGGAAACCGTCTAAAATTTAACTAAAATGCTAAAATTGTGAAGATTTCAGTAATTAATCATGACTTAATGATGCTAGTACCCGGTAGATGTGCATCGTATTGTCAAAAACAGCCCATATTTATGTAGCAGAAGCATTCTACTTTCCAGTAAACAGCTAAAAGATTACATTTTCACAATTTTGTAAAACTGCTATATTTTGGGGTCAAAAAGGGGTCTTACTGAACCTACTCCTTTGTAAAAAGATAAGTGAGAGAACATCATCTTTATCATGTATATAGCGGATAGTAAAGTTTAATGACACTTGTGAACTTCTGTTCATTCTTCATACGAAGTTCCTGTATGAAGTCAGCCTCATATGGATGAGGGACTGAGTCGACAAGCAATTGTTTCCTATGGGCATGTCGTTTAATTGATGAAAACACGTCTCGAAAAGTAACAAATATGTTGTCAATCAAGAAATCAAGCATTTTGATAATGTCAGTTTCAGAGAATTTCTTATTGATTCACAGTGATGTTTGAAACACAAATTATGATGTTTCCATCATTAAGACAAGGTACTTGTTCTCTCTAATCAAACAAAGCAGGACCTATTATTTCAAATTGTATTGAAATTTGTAATGAGGAATACTTTTGTAAAGTAGAAAAGTATTTTTTTTAATACTATTGCAAAGTGAAAAAGTCCTAGATCACATGCGCTCTATACGATCTTTGGATGTTTTAGTTTCCACATCAGATTGACACCACTACTTCAATATGTAGTTTCGCAATAGCTTCGATTGCTTATAAAATTGATGGAAAACTGTCGACAATAAAACAATAGATATTAATCGATTTGATTGTAAAAATGCATGAGATTAATTTAAAGCGTTTTGTAAAGGAGCTATAACAAGTAATATTTATTTCATATTTTCATGAATTTAAAGGAAGAACTTAAAAAAAATCATGTTTCTTCGTATTATATCTGGCATTTATCAATGATGTTTTATGATTTTGCAGCATATTTACTATTTGATTAGGGCCATAGTAGGTACATTACATAACTTAGTTCGCTTGTTACCAGTTTCGCAGTTTGTTAGTGACAGTAAGACCGCTGAGGTAACATCATGTATTTAAAAGAAATAGATATGTTAAAATCTGTTGTAATGCATAGTTATCAAAGTTACCAGGATTATAATTTAGTACGCCAGACTCGTGTTTCGTCTACATAAGACTCATCAGTGACGCTCATATCAACATAGTTATAAACCCAAGCATATACAAAGTTGAAGAGCATCATGGATCCAAAATTCCAGAAAAATGTGCCAAATACGGCTAAGGTAATCTACGCCTGGGCTATGAAAATCCTTAATTTTCGAAAATTCTTAAGTTTTGTAAACACGAAATTTATAAAAATGACCACATAATTGATATTCATGTCAACACCGAATTGTTGGTTGACTACAGGGCTGGTCAGCCATGAGTAGATCCGTAAAACTGCAAATACTGAGAAAACCCGTTTTGAATTAAACAGCTAAGAATGATGAACGTAATATACTTCAGAAAATCCTATTTTAGTTATGCTATCTTGTTTCAATTAGTTCTTCAGGTTCTCTCTATAATGTGTTTTTATCTGTAAAATACCATAGAACATATAATATGGAACAATCACAAAATCATTCTGATATTTTAAAATGACTTTAACAAACTGAATGATAACCACTGCCATTTAGGTTCCAGTGATATTGACAATTATTCCGTGTTTATATTATTGTAGTAGGTTGTTCTATATGAATGGAATTCAGAATCATAAACAACATATCTACATGAAGAAATGAGATATTAAAAAAGCTAAAAATCACATGTTTTTTTTATGTAATGTTTTGTTATAATGGCTAATATGCCATTTTTTTGATACAATAGAAAACAGTGGCTGTATTTAAACCTTAACATGTACTTTGAGAACAAACAAAACTGTGCAGTTGGAACAGTTTTGAAGCCAAACTTCCACTAGATATATAATTTTATGTGTAAAAGTTGAATGCACTATGAATTACAGAACTAGAAAATCATTTTTGAATTTTGAGTGGCGGAAGGTGTTTGAATAAATTGAGTCGGTCAATTTTTTGTTGTATGCCCCGCCCCCTCTTAGGTAAATATTGTTTTATATTGTATTGATTAATATGGACAATAAAAGGACAATATAAACGTATATATATCAGCCTACTGAACGGATGTAGCTGACTGAACAGTATTAAATGTAGTTCATGTTTATTTTTAAGAAAACGAGGAGATATGGTATGAGTGCCAATGAGAAAACTTTTCATCAAAGATTGAATAACGTGATTGTAAGCAGTTTTAGGCAATTGTACGGCTTTCAACAATGAAAAAAAAACCCCGTGCAGTCGCCTATACAAGGCCCCGACATGAAAAATATGAATCTGTTCAATTGAGAAAACTAACGGTCTTATTTATAATAAGACTATTCACGATAAACAAAAATTACCATGAACCAACAACAACTGAGCTACAGGTTCCTAACTTTGGACAGACACATAAAGAGTAGAGTGGGTTAAACATTAATGCAAACGCTCATCCTTCCACCCTAAGCTGGAATAGTGGTGATACAGCAGAAAATTAGAAAATATTATAAAATGCAGTTGAAAAGGCTCATCAGATCGATACAAAGAAGAAAATCATAAAACATCATACGCAGTTATTAAAACAAATGCGCATTAATATTTAACTTTTCTTGAAATATAAATGCATTAAACATTGATATGTATAATGGATGCCAGGTCCTTAAACTTTTGTTACTGTACAGGTTAGTCTCTACTTTTCGAGTAAACACACCAATTGTTGTTATGATGAACCTTAATGTCTTCTGTTTCGGTAAATAATTAGCTACGTTCATGTTGGTTAATCTTTGTCAAAATTGAAAAACAAATATCGTTATCAAATTGCTGTTTTTTGGGATGTGTAAAGACGCAACCCGTGTTGTATTTACACGAATATTCCGAGTTAGTTCGATCAGGCCCAAAAATGGCCTCCTTTTTTAGCCTAAATTTCAAATTGGATGTTATTGACCAATAACACAATGATTTATATCTAATACAGTGACTAAATAGGAAATAAGTATTTTTTGCAGATTAACGTTCCCGCGCTTTATTCATGACGCGTCACAAATAGTACTCATTTTGATTTTCCACGAAAAACAATGCAAATATGCAAATTTCCATTGAATATTTGGACAGGAAACATAGAGCGCATACGTCGACAAAAAAGATATTTGACAATAATGTTTGTAATGACATTTTACATGTCTAATTTGAATATTCAGGTTGTCGACGGCCGCTCTATGTTTCCTGATGTTAAATGTGTCTGAAATCCTGCCGATTTTGTCAATTTTCGCCAAAATCTCTTATTTTGACCTAACTCGGATGTAAAAATCAACGCTTAAGAATAAAACTATGACAGAAATTATTCTATTAATTTTTCTTACCTGTCCTCAAGTCAACTTGAAACATTTTTTTTATCTTGTATGTGAATATCTTGAATTGAACTTTATAACTGAGGCCAAATATGATCCTTACAGAACTTACTCCTATGAGTATTATAACAGCAAAGAAGTCAGTGCTTTTAATTATGAATGTCTTTTTACGCAGTTTTTGTTGCAATATCTAACTTTCATCACTTGTGACATTTTCGAAATGTAGCTGTTCATATCCGAAATATTTATAGAAACTTACATTTGTTGTTCCTTTTTTAGCATTGGTACTGTTGTGTGAAATCGTTAATCGTTACGACCAAGCCATCAAAGAAAGATCGTTGACTTAAATCTAGACTTATATATGCATTTAACTTCATAATAATTCTGACACCAATTGAAGTGTTTGAAAGAACAAATTAATAGAAATGATTAATGCTGTTTTTTGCGATATTTTAAGGCAATGGTACCTCTATTTAGTTGTAAGAAAGAAAGAATAGAAATCTTAGCCACACTAGCAGCAGCTGAGATTTGTGATGACAGTCAAATCCATATGCTAGTTGATGCCGGAGGTGTTATTTCGTCAATAATCAAATACCTGAATGAGGCAACACAAACCTCCGATTATCGTTATAACGGGGCTGCATTACTGGAACTGCTGAGTGGTATTGATAAATTAGCATGTGCTGATACAAATAAGAAGAATGTACATTTTCTATATAACATATAATTAAGATACCACATTAGTATGTTGTGTTGACTATTATAATATGTGTTTGTGCGTTTCTGTGTGTGTAGGTTTCTGTGTGTGTGTGTGTTTATTTGTGCTGTATTTCTGTCACGTATTTTTTCCATTTTAGCGATTTTTTATCATTGCAATATAACATGTATAATATAAGCGGGTTCGGCTAGCAATAAAAATCAGGTTCAACCAACCATTGTTTTTTCATAAAACGCCCTTTACGTTCAGGAATGTGGCAGTTTTTCTCTTTTGTTTTTGACGTGTTTCCCTTGGTTTTAGTTTAGAAACCCGACTTTTGTTTTTTTTTATCGTTCAGCCCATTTATGCTGGGCTTTTGAATAGCGGTATACTACTGTTGCCTCTATTTATCAATGAAATAAAATAGTAATAAACGAATGCATTTAAACGATTTTAAACATTTATATAGAAAACAATGATAGTTATAAACATTTTACATTAAACTTCAATACCAATAATTAAATACTGAGCAATTGGAATTTCGTGGTCAATGTTTATTTTGTGTTGATCTGTCTTGTTTTGGTCAGAAACGTAATATATGAAAAAACTTTGTTTTCAACATTGATTATATGGGTAATTCTGAAAATAATTTGTTTTTTAAGTAATGCTATACTAAACAATTGTGATATTGCTACTTCTCAATTTGGATAAGTTGTAATTAATTATTTGAACTCTGGTTTGAGAGAGTAAAACCAACATGGCTTTCCCATCAGTACATTTCTGAATAATTGACTTGTTTTGTAATTGTACAGAATTTATATCTTTTTTTTTTTTTAATAAAAAAATATATTTGGCATGAGTAAAGGTTTATCCTTTCCAGTACTACAATGAAAATGTTTTCCCCTCTAAAAGTCTTTGTTTAATTGTCATTTTGTTTTAAATGTGCATCAAAATGATGTTGGGCGTATCATCTGCACCACTTAGGAAACACGATAATTTGAAAATTAAGCTGCCACTCCAAATAAAATTAGTTATAGAACAGGAACCACATTTTTTGTTATCAATTCACAAGTAAAAATAGTTGCATAAATGAATTAAAAGTAAATACACAGCACTTATCCATTAGTGTGTCTATTTAATTAGGGTATTTCCCTACATTAGGAAAGACGTAATAGTTTTTTTTAAATGTTTTTTTTCTTTATTTATTTCTCCTAAAAACAATTTGACAATCAATTCTAGTATTTAAGTTACAACAACTTAAGGTATATACAATGAACTTAATTAGGCACCTGTATTTTACCATCATTATTAAAAAGTACAACTAACATGATTAATATTCAATGACCATACAATTCAAGTGCAGCACCCACATATTTTTAATATCTAATGAGGTCAATGTGTAGATAAAAAAATAAAAACAAAATACTTACCTTTTGCTTCATCGTTTCAGTACTTGAGACTAGGGTTTATAAGGAAGTTACAGGCTCATTTGTAATATTAATTGTCCCCTAATCAGTGGTAGATGACAGAGGTTTATCTCGACTTAACCAATCTATGATTGAGAGACTATATGAAATTGTCACACTGAAGGGCGTATATGTAAGACTGTGTTCAGTGTTGTTCAGTATTCAAATTATAGTCAAGTAAAATGTAAAATATAATCACTCAATTTTAAAAGTAACTATTGATAAAAGTGTCTCTGCATTCTGTTTAAATATACTGTTTAGAAATCTGTGTAGAGGCAAAATATAATTATCAAAGGTTTATAATACAGCATGATACATTATATAAACATTATAGTTTGAGGGAATAACCCATTATACAGTTTCAGTAGGGATACTTATCTTGGGGATCCTCTTTTAAGTTCAATATGAAATATTTTGTAAATATTAAATGCTGTATTCTGTGAGATAAAAAAAATCTTCAACACTAAGAATTGATTCCAATTAAAAAAACAACAATTATAAATAAAAAAATAGAAATTGCAAATATTAGATTTTTTGACAGATGCATCATATATTTGGTAGATACATTCGAATTAAACATGTTAAATCCCTGAACTAAAGTGGTATAGCAGTGACTATCTATTGCCATTTTACTAAAGTCATGACAATCATATGCTGAATCAAAAATGCTTTGATGAAAACCCATTGAACTATTACTATGTATCTCAAAATATTTGAAAGGGTGGAAACCTAGCATATATAAATAAAGTCTACAATTATTCCAGAGAATTGCCTGTTTTTAGGCCTTAAAAACTAAAACTTCTAAATTGCCATATTCCCAAATTGCAACAAAATATTACAATATATTTGAACTGTAGTAATGATATAACGTATAATATAACGGTGTGTTTTGAACTGTTATTCGATTAAGGCAGACAGCAGAATAGATAGAAAAAATGACTTTCCAATTTGAGGATGATTAGCTCTTCTATTCACATTTAAAAAATAAAAAAGAAGGTTTATATGAAATGAAAATCTTGTAATTAACATTAAGGGATATCAAATGAAACTATAACTTTCTGTATTTTAATTAAGTTAAAACGAGTTAAAGTTAACATTTTTTTATACAAATCAATTTGAATAGATGAACTAGAATTTAAACTAAAAGTAGGAGGTAAGAGCTATACGCGTAGAAAAATATGCTCCAATCTAATATTATGATACAGAGGCAGATTTAGGGGCAGGGGCCATTATAAAAATGCTGTGAGAGTCCTAGCATAATCCTGCTGGAAATAAATTGAGGTTGGCGAAATATGTCCCTGTACCTTTGAGCCTTTTAATTACCAACAACATATACCAATACGGTCATTAGAGTAAACCGCCATCATCATGACATTTTGTCTGCCGCAGCCGTCTACTTTTCTTAGACATGAAGTAACAAAACATTAATGCATGCGCAGGTAGAAAATAGTCCATCACATTTCTGAAGCATAAAACGGGAGTCATCACTGAACAAGACAAAATTCTACATGAAATGTCCAGCTCCTCATTCTGTTGCAATATCGGATTATTTTCGTCTGTGTAAAAGCCTCAAAGCAGATCCAAAATACAGCCATTATTTCTGTAGATGAAATAAACCGAATGTAGCGTCTTGTCCAGAAGTCGTTTGGCAAGTTCATACACTCCTGGTGTGTCCTTATCTGTTCGAAATTGTGCTTTATTTAACATTTCAGTTGTTGCTACTCAACACGATATTTCAAACAGTAGAGTACCTTGGTATGACAGAGTTTTAATGTAGTGATTAATTAAATCTTCAACCTTGGTTCTTATATTCAGAAAAGTATAGTTGAGAGCTAGATGACTACAAAAGTTTTCGTTCAAAAACAAAAGCTAAATTTCGCGGCGAAAAGGATCATATTGCTTTTTTTGCTAGTCGTAAACTTCTTGTCGAAAAGAGTCAAATAAAAAGCACGGTCATTCATAGTTTTAAACTTACCTGCAAAAATTCGAATATGCAATTGACCGTTACATTTTACCTTCTAAAAACATTAAGACAACTTTTCATCAAAGTCACCAGCATGCTCATCTTAGAAGCACGAACAGATTAAAAAAGTTTTAAAAGTTGTATAGGTGGTAATATTTAAATATTTAAAAAAAATAAAATCATTAAAACAAATGCAGGATACATGTGCTGATTCACTCTCTTAAAAAGACAGAAAACAATTTAGGCATCTATTCATTATACATTGTTTGGACACACTTCTCTTAAACAAATTGAGGATGAAATAAATGAATGGCAAAACCCGAATATGAACACATATCGTGTTGTAAATTTAACATCATAACAAATATAACACCAAAACTGACTTGTGTCGTTTTAAGGTCCCATCACATTGAATAAAATCATACTGAATGTAGAATAGTCAATGTTGAGGTCGCACGGATCAGAAACAAGACTAGGAGATTAACTGTTAATACGATTATATCTCATATGCATCAGCTTTCGTTTACTTGTTGAGACCTTCCACTAATCTTTATATACATGTAAATCATGTAAATATAAAAACTCTTTTAGCAAATGGTTCATATTTTGCTATAGCGTAGGAACACTACTAAATATAATTATATTTCTCTAATTCTTACTCAATTTGTACTTTTCCTGACTCGTCGAATATTTTCATTTAATGAAAGTGTGGTTCACTTGATCTCAGTTGTTCATTGGTTAAAATTCGATTATGACGTCAAATTTTCTTGCTTTCCTCCGAAATTCCTATTGTGACGTCATTAAAAAAGGCGACCATGCCTGATGACGTCGCATAGGAAGAACATATCTTTTTGCAAGTCGTTCGAAAAGAAGGAATAAAAGTGTCTGCATATAGTCTAAAAATCATTAGAGAAACAGATTCCACCACCAAATCTCGTGCAATACGACATTTGTCCACTCTCGACAGTTAAATTTTTAATATTCAAAACGCTCGGCGAGCCTCGCGTTTTAAATTTGAAAATTTAACTGTCTCGAGTGGATAAATATCGTATTACACTCGATGCAGTGGTGGAATCTATATGTATCACACTATGTTGGAACCATGTGTTTGTCCTTAAGGGTTTATTCATGTATATTAAGCGACGATTATATCTTTCGATAAGACAGTATCCAGTAATATAAACGACTGATTAGATAACGTGTCGACAAATGAATAACGTCAAGAGATATTTTTTCATAGCTAGATATATTTCAAAGTGTTCTGACAAACCATGAGGCATGCGTATTGACAACCAACAAAACATGTATACTAATAAACAGTTTCCTGACTATGGACATGTGCAAACAATTGCAGCAGTTCACGCGTTTTAATGGTACTAAACTTTCACCCTTATCTGAAACAATAGTGTTTCATCACAACACAAGCTAGGTAAATTGATTAACAAAAAAACTTCTGTACTGATAATCAAATAAACCTTTGTTCTAAAAACAACGCAACATGTGTACTGACAAGCAACCACACAATTATATAAAACAACTGAACAGATGATCTATCTGACAGAAACAGTTTCATAAACGTCCCAAGGAAATAATTCTATGTGTATATGTTATTATTTTCACAACAATTATTCAAAGATAACCTATAGCAACAGTAACTTTACAAAGGCATATAAAGAGCTTAACGACTCGGATAAAATGTCTTATGAATGAATTAAATTTTTTTCAGATATTAGAAGCTGGTGCTTTATCAACATTCGAGACCATTTTGAACCTCGATAAACCAGAAGAACAAGCCTTGACAGCTAGAGTTTTGTGGACTATGACTTTTGATGATGACGTTGCTACAGCTGTAAAATCATCCAAAACCTTGTTAGACAGATTAGAGATGCTATCGAAATCTTCAGACAAAGCAGTGAAAAATAATGTAAAGGGACTTTTATACAATATTGAGCGAATATCAACGAAAGAAAAGAAAGGTATTAAACTTATTGATTTTATGTTCTATTGGCAAAGTAGTTAACAAAATGGAATAATTAAAAGGTATTGCATGAAGGAAATTTGTATCGTCTCTGGTTATAATGTAATTAAGGATGTACTTAGGTGAGGTTTTGGAATTTGTGTAAAATGTTCGGACTCCTTGTTTTTTTTACAATGTAAAATATTTTGCCCCATAACACCCATTGATTTTTTCATATAAGACTTAATAGCTCATGAATGGTCATTTACTAAAATTTAAGAAGATTCTTGATTTTCTTTCTTTTGTTTTAAGACCCAAATAATACCAATGCCAATATAAGGTAAAAGTCCGAGTCAGTCTTCCCGCCATATTTAAAATCTCAAATATCTCGTAAAAGAGGTCCATGACCTATCAATATTTTTAGCTTATTTTTATCCTTAATAAATGCCTTACCAGCTTATAGTATCAATTTTAAATTCTTAATTTGTTAATTTTCACCTAACCTCACCTAAGTACATCCTTAAGTAAGGATAATGTGTGCCTAAACAAAGTAATCAAAATATATAATATATAATATAAAATAGCATTCAACTCAAAGGACCGAAACGTGAAAAATTAATGCAGGTAATAAGCGAACAATGGTTTACCAAGTATCCAAAACACACTATTATTTATAATTTTCTAAATTTCTTTTTACCATTTATATTGATGTTGATCGTTATTTTTTTGTTGAATGGGATAAAGATATATAAATAACGAGTGATACTGTTAGGTTTGAAATAAAGTTTTCCGGTAAGAATGATGAAAGTTAACTACAAACACAATACGTTGTTTGTCCTGGTACGTCATTGATGCATTTTATAGCTGATTAATATGTAAGTCTTAACAATGATAAAAAAAAATAAGTTCGTGTTTGTTATTCAGATAAAAATATACATTAGGGAAAAAAAGTGTGTTTTGTGACAGTTGTCTCATTAGTACATGTAGAGCATCATATCATTATAATGACATGAACTTGTTTTTTTGTTGTTGTTGCAGATGTTACTGAAAAACCAACACAACAAAAAGGCAAGCACTTATTTATAAGCTATTCGTGGAATGAAAAAGAGATTGTTCTAAAAATGAATAGCTTATTACAGGTATACGTCTTTTCAATCACTCATTAATACAGTTACCGTTAAATAGATATGGTCTACTTAATATGCACTACTTTTAGCCTCTATCGTATTTAAATAGACATGTCTTGTTGAAGAGGGACCAAACATAACAAAGGGACAGTGAAACTCATAAATCGAAAATAAACTAACAACGTCATGGCTAAAAATGAAAAAGACAGGCATTACAGGTCTAGTAACTTTGATATCGTTAATTTTAATGTGATTACTACTACTTAGCTAATTGTGAACTCCTTACTTCGAGAAGCCAGTTCTTTTGTTCTGCCAAGGAAAGAATTGTTGTTTTTTTTACCGAAATCAACTTTTAAAATTTGATAACTCTTAATAGTTATCAAAGGTTCCTGCTTTATAATTTCATAGTAAAGACGAGCGTTTCATCTACATAATACTCATCATTGAAGCTTAGATCAAAATGGTAATAAAACAAAAACAAGTACAAAGTTAAAAAGCATTTATATCCCACAATTCCAAAAGGCTGTGCCAATTACGGCTAAGGTTATTTATGTCTGGGATAAGATGTGTTTCTCTCTGGCACCGTTATGTCATTTTTCTTGGTTTTGTTATCGTTTTTGCTTTTGTCATCGACTGTCCTACATTTTTATGAGTTCTTGGTCATTAGCAACGCCAAAGATGCCTTGTTTGATAAAATGCTCATCTGCTTCATTAAATTTGGTATCGTGAATGTGATAACATTTTAAATTAACCAGACATATTTGGCAAAATTTTAGTAATAACCTTTGATTGTATAAAAGAGAGATATCAAAAGTTAGTTTCTGAACTTCCCTTGGCAATTAACTGTTTATTTAGTATTTCAGCTGACTCAAAATAAAGATCATTTGTACAAAAAATGTATATTTTGTTCATTTTGAATTATTTGGTTTCAGAAATACGCGTGATAAATCAAAAGTTTCCAATGTGACTATATTACAGTAACAATCCTATCTGATTTTACATTATTACGAACACGCATCCATTAAAACTGAATTCTATTAAATATAAACATGATAAATTCAATATGTGTGCTTTCAAAACAGTGGTTCAACGTTTACAAGACTAAAATTCAAAATCTTGTTTTGATCATTCCAGAAATATGTGCAATATGTTAAGCAATGGAACTAAAAGTCATCAAGAGAGTTTTTTTTCAAGGTTAGTTGATGACTCGATTTCAGGAGTAATTAATAATGATCATTCAAGAAATATGTGCAATATGTTAGGCAATGGAACTCATTCTTGCTGACTGAAAGTCATCAAGAGAGCTTTTTTCGAGGTGAGTTGATGACTCGTTTTCAGGAATAATTATAGTTTAACATTGTTTTAGGAAAAAGGGATACAAATATGGATAGATACAGAAAAAATGAGAGGATCAACTTTAGAAGCCATGGCTGAGGCGGTAGAGAATGCAGCACTTGTACTTATTTGTATGTCAGAGAGTTATAAACGAAGCCCTAACTGTCGATTAGGTAAGTGCATTAACCATTCCGAAGTGTAATCATCATCCGTCAATTATAAACATAGTTTGAAATGGAAGTTGGATGTTCACTGATTGATTATTTCGTCTTAGATGCATGATTTTTTTATAAGTTGCTATTGACTTAGAAATACTATTGTATTACAACAGATTTGATAGTGAAATCTGTTTCTCTGATGACTTTAAAACATATGTGCAATCAAACCTGTTTATTCTTTCAAATGAATTTCAAAAGAGGGTCGTAGTAAAAGCGTAGTAAGGTCGTAGTAAGATCGCAAAGGTCGCTGTACCATCGTAGCGAGAGCGTAGCGAAAGCGTGATTCTTTTCGGAGAGACTGTGATTTGATCTCACAGCGACGTTATTACGACCCTTACGTTCTCATCGCGACCCAACTACGCTTCCACTAAGACTATACGATTCTAGCACGCCCTTGTCGTCCATATCACGTTCTTCTTACGACCTGAGTACGTTCATACTACGACCATCATTCTCATTGTCATTTTCAAATAAAATATATTAAATCTCCCCATGTTTTGTTTGTCTGTATGTAATAAGGACTTCTTGCCTATTTTTTTCTTTTACGGCTCAACCATGCTTTTCGTTTTTATATAGATTAGACCGTTGGTTTTCCCATTTGAATTGTTTTACACTAGTAATTTGTGGGTCCCTCTATAGCTTGCTGTTCGGTGTGAGCCAAGGCTCCGTGTTGAAGGACGTACCTCGGCCTATAATGGGTTACTTTCATAAATTGTTACTTGGATGGAGAGTTGTCTCATTGGCACTCATACCACATCTTCCTATATTTATTGACACATCTGTGTCATCTCTGCTATCATTCACTGAAATATCGTCATTTAAGTTTTATGGACCAGCAATATGTTTTCATTTAGGTTGGGTTGGTCGGTCTGACATTTCTATTTGGTCAGGATTCGTTACTATCAGAGCTCCATCTGCCTCTACATCAACCCCTTCCACCACGCCCCGGTGTTCTAGTAGATTTAAGTGGCATGCCTGTATTGTTTCCGCGACATTTACGTATTAATCCAGAAATAATTTAATTTTGGATGTAACGCGTCTTCTGATTGGCTGACGTTATTTTGTTATCAGCACATAAACATAACTTAGTCCTATGGCCGTGATGTCATTAACGTTTTTTCATGGTTTTTCTACGGTTTAAAATGGAATTTAGAATTAAATTATAAAAAATGACTGTAATATTTTTTTTTGTCTATTCGAAATAATATAAAAAATGTGATGCACACTGTTAAATAATCCGCTACGCGCGTTATTCAGTGTGCACCAAATTGTTTATGTTATTTCTTGATAGACAGAAAAAATATTAGTCATTCTTTAATATTTTATTCTTTTGACGTTCTGGAGTTATTCCCAAAACATTGGATGTAAGTGGAAACTAGCAATGAATTTGATAATTACCATAATCAAACTTAACTCTGTGAAAGAATTGTGTATTTCCAATAAGTAGTTTTTGAGTAATGAAATTATCAAATTTTATTACTAATCAAGTCAGGCTTTTTTAGTGAAATTTTGAGAAAAATGGGCGGGGGTACAAAAAATGATTTTACCAGAAACATAAACATCCCATATAACTTTTCTTTTCAAATTTCATAGATAAGTATTTTTTTCAATTATTTATAACAAGGAAGTTGAAAAAAATGCATTTTGTTCTTTAAACAGAGAAAATTCACAAATTTACAAAATTGACAACATGGTAAATTTGACACGAAAAACCATCAAAATATAACAAACTTTCTTATATTAACACCTACCTATAGTTTTTTTTAGTTGAATTTATTCAGATTGGTCCCCTTCATCTTTATTGAGAGTATGACAAAAAGTTTAATTGGGGAACTGATAATAGCCCAAAAATTGGTATAAACTGATGAAAAATGGAAAAATCATAAAAATTGAGTACTTTCCGTAGCAAAAATAGAAGCGAACCACCAAATGATTTTTTTCTTCTTCGTCAATTATTTTTTTACAGTCATATAAACCCAAAAATCAGGTTAAGAACAAAAGTTTAATTCTAGAATTTTTTGTCTCCTCAGAGGTGTACATCCTTAAATAGAAGGAATCGAACTGTATTGATATGGAACACCATGTTGACGTTATTACTGAGAACGTAGTAGGATCGCGGTATGAACGTAATATAATCGTGGTAAGAACGTGCTATAATCGCAGTAGAAGCGTCTTAAGATCGTGTTGCGATCGGATAACTCGCGGTATGGTCGTAGTGAGAACGTGATGAGCGTAGAAAGATCTTGAAAAGCTTAGTGAGGTCGCAGAATAAGCGCGGTGAGAACGTGGTATAATCGTAACGGGATCGTTGTAGAAGCATAGTGAGGACGTAGTAGCATCTTGAAAGCTATGGAAATTTACATTTTCATGCCGCTCATACCGCGACTTCACCACGATCTTAACATGCTTAATTTATTTTAGGTCGCAATGAGCGTGGTGCGATCGTAGTCTGGTGGGACTGGGGCTTTAAGAAACTTTAAACTGGTTAGCTGCCCTATCGCCGAATTGACAATTGAATAGGACAAGAATGGATTGTTTTCTGAGATCAATTAAATGCACGATACTCAAATATGTACGGTCACAAGTTCGTAACTGCCATTTAAAAGCTAAAGTATTTAATTTAATAATAGTTTTAAAGCTTTTCAATTGATTAAGAAGTCTTGTAACACAAGGTCAATGACTTTCGAATTATATTTACGGGATGCCGGATTCCCTTTAGAGGCCCTATGTATATAATGTATATATGTAATTCAGATGCTCCTGCAGACTTCCGCCGCGGTTGACAATGTTTTATCGGGGTAACAATCTGCTCCATCACCCTCTCAGCTATGTGTTGTTAATATATTATCACAGGGTGGCATACAATTAAAATTGGATAACGCAAAAAGTATTTCTCAGATTATCATTATATACATGTTATATGACATATGCGAAGAAAACAATACGTTCTTAATATAATGCGTCGTAAGAGCTTTTCTGTTTTTTCAAGCATTTTTAGTAATGAAGAGTGTTCACCATGTATATCAAACAGAAATAAGCCTACCATGTGGTAATACATTCTTTTTTTTAATATCAGAAGCAGAGAACACATTTCGATGTGGGAAGGAGTATATCCCACTCATTGTTCAGAAACATTATAGACCGGATAGCTGGTTAGGGGCTCTGTTAGGAGCAAAGCTCTATATAGACTTCAGTGGAAAATATGAATTCGAACTGAAATGGAATGAGCTAATCAAAGAACTTCAAACTTTGAAGATTTTAACAGAAGGAGAGGATACACTTGACTCACCAGAAGGCAAGTAAATTATATTTGCCTTGACATGTCCACTTGATATTTAGATCAATGGATTTTTGTATAGTGAAACATTCCAGGAGAATAAAAACACCTGTACTTTCGTGTTAGATATGTTGAGAATAAAAAGATTTTATTTAGTAAAAATTATTTGGAAAAGTAACATCCTATGCCTTTTTTTCATTTGTATATATAATATTTAGTTATTAGTATTATGAGGTTTCTTATGTATTTATTTTCTTTTTTTTAATATCTCAAATAAGACTGTATCTAAATTATGTGGTAGTTTAATTTTGACTTTTTAATAATCATTTTTTATGTTCTTCCCATACATCAAATACTTTTAGACATGTCCAGAATATGTGTTCTATAGTTTCTATCGAGTCCGTACAGAAAGTGCCTTTATTGTTTTGTGAGACTTTAATTTTGTAGAGTAATTTATTCATGTAATTTGTTCCCAAAATTCTGTGATTAATCCTGTATTGAGTCACTGTTATTTTGACTTTTTAGTAAATAATGTTAAATGGCAGTCTATGTACTGTATTCCAAATAATATTATGTCTATTTAGGATTAAGGACCACTTTTCCTGTGATGTGACAATCGTTATTTTTTTTTTACATAGTTGGTATAATTAGCTGATAAAGCTTTAAAAGCTGTTAACATTTAATATTAAACCTTTTCATATAAGAATCAACAGCTGAGATTACTACATGAAATATAAGAAAGTTGGTATCAATATTATATATGTTTTTTTGAAATTCCTGCCAGTTCATGTTTTCGCTTGTTGCACGACAGTGAATTTTGTTTAGAAAAGGTTAACCTTTTAGCACCAAGACGTGTCTTATTTGGCGTGCTCATTAAGTAAGGATAGAACGTGTTTATGAAAAGCACAAGATATCAAAGACTTTAAACACAACAGGAATGAAATAATCTCAGAGATATGTTTTAGTCACTTGTTCCTAGTTTTAAAAACGTTCCAATGTTTTCAATTGTACAATATATCTGCAATATGATGATTAATTGCATTGAGAACATAAGATTAAAATGAAAATATTTGAAAGGTTGTTAATTAAATCATATTCATATCTCTAATGTGTCCTTTACTGAATTAAAAAAGATCAATACATCAATTATCGCAACTACATGATTATATTCCTATATGGCTTTCATCACACATATAATTGTTATATGCTGTTATGCGCTATATAAATGTATAGGATAGCAATACTCAATGTGCATGGTGTACATTGAGAATCAAAGTTACCTCTTAGTTACTATGTGTTAACCATTGAGGAAATTGAGTTTCTGGAACAATTTTGGTTTTTGATTGATTGAATGATTGGTTGCTTAACGTCCAGTTTTCTGGTTTTTGAAATCTTACAAAGCAAGTTTTTTTGCAGGTGATTTTATACACTTGTAGGTATCTACTAAAGGTTCCAGTTTTAACACATATAGTTCTATGTTAGAAGTGATTTCATTAAAAAGTAAAATAACAAAACATCTAGCTCCAAGGAAAAAATCAGAAAATCCTAAAATAATGGCAAAATCAAAAGCTCAAACAAAACAACTGTCATATTCCTGACTTGGTAGAGTCATTTTTTTAACTAAAAAATGTTGAATTAGATTTGGTTTAACGGCTAGCTGAATCTCTTATTTGTATAACAGTCGCTTAGAATGTAATAGTAATGACAAAATTGTGTGAGCAAAACAAAACGAACTAATCCGTCAAAATAGCAAAACATGTGGATAAAACAATTAACACTGTGCTATTACCTTAATCCCTATGAATAAACAATTTGGTCAACAATGAAAGACGAAATGGTATCTTGACATGCTATGGACAAAGTACATGAGCATAATTGGAAGACAAAAATATAAAAACGACCATAATACATAATATAATATCGAGATGTACAACTAACTAGACACACCAAAAGGATGTTACCAATAATTGATAATACAGTAAAAGTTAAAAATATAGAAAGACAAATAAAAATATAACAATATTAAACGTAAGATAATGAACTAATTTAGTACCTATAATACTTACCTCAAGATTATCTTGTATTATCTAAGTCTTCGGATTAACTTTTTTTTTAAAAGGACGAGCCGTGCGTTGACATAAAGTAGCCGATGCAGCTAATGAATACCAAAATAAGTTGGGAAACATATCATATATGTAGGTAGAGTTGGTATATATTACAGCCATCGTTGAAAAAAAAATATATATATGAAAAATAAAATCATCTCGTTTGTAGAAGATTCTTGAACTGAAATGACCGCTATGAGGTTGAAGTCCAAACATATGGCGGATGAAGCATAGTCAGTTGGTTTTTTTTTAGTTTTCATTCTGAATGATTTATTAATGCAATTTAATTATATATTATCAATATATCTGAATGTAAAATTATATTATTTGGATTATTTTATTTTATAGTTTTTGAAAAGTGTCTGAAGAAACCCTACTATATGTCATTAAATTGATTTCTAAGGGAAAAAGTACTTAAACACAAACCTCATTTTAAAGGTTAAAGACAACAATAGTGCAATATCAGGAAACAACAGCGAAGCATGAAATCTTTTACAATTACTTTACTTAAAAATTCAATTTCTGTCGTCACAAAACACATGTTGAAACTCTCATAAACCTGTAAAAAGCTAGCACATTCTGATGACCTTTACGTAGGGTGACACGTTGTTTCAAGGAATTTCATTGATAATTTAATTGACAATGAACCAACCATTGTCATGGTAAATATCCTTAATAAAGATATTATACTTTACATTATTGGATTTCTTAACTACATGTTTTTCAAAAGTAAAACAGGAAAGAGAAGAAAAAAAATAGAAATAGCAAATTTCTTATTAACTACCATTACTGATAGTGCACGCCGGTAAACACTGTTCACTCCACGATTGCATAATCACCCGACAAACAATATCAATATTGTTGATGTAATGGTTCTTTGTTTTTGAGTCTTTGTTTACTCCTTGGTTTTGATTGTTATTGTTTTTAAATATACAATTGTAGGTGCAATGCCTGATTCAACTTCATCATCAACGAATCCAAAGACATTTACTATAAATGACGTTAAAGAATGGCTGATCTCAAACAAATTAGAAAAGTAAGTGATATTTCATAACAGTTATATTTTTATTATCATGATCATACCTTTTGTAAGTACCGTACATGCGATTTTCAGTTGACCTTCATTTTAATTAGGCAAAAGCTTCCTTCACATGTGTTACAGAATGTAGAAATGTTACTCAATGCTTAATCCACATAAAATTTGACTAACTTGCACCTGAAAACCTACAATAACCTTAATTAAAGTTGATTGGCCAATTATATATACCAGGTTGGCATACATATAGTTTTGGCTAGACAATTTTCAAAGTTCATGTACATAAACATATTAGTTTTATATGTTCATATGAAAAACCGACCGTGCAAGGTCTGTTAAGCCATTCAGAGTCGTAAAACACTTCATTTATTATAAACTTGAAACGCACAGTTATGTTTTGTTAGTTTTATTAATATTTTTTTATTCTATCGTAAAAAAACGTGCTAGCAAGCCTCCGAGCAGTTGGGTTTGTGTATACTATTATGATTAAACAGGTCGGGATCTCTAGATTTCCTGACGTCAACACACAAGGCCAATAAGGCCTTTCAAAACTGACCAATCGACTCAATGAAATGCAATGCATTTTGGCTACCATGAATTTACTACCACTTGAAAACACGTGGAATTAGTGAGAAAAGTGTCAATTAAGGTGGTACCTAACACTACAGGGAGATAACTCTGTAAAGTCAGCTAAACGTTTTAATTACGTTGTGTTGTAAAAGAAATATTAAGCTTCTCAATGATCAAAATTGGTGTTTGTCAAATTGCTATATAACCAGTGTATTTTTTCTGACAAAACGGTTGGTTCAAAATTTTTTTAATTTTTATATTTTTTTATTAAAGTCTCAAAGTAAATAATTTGACAAAATTTTATGAAAATTAAACGAGCCAAATGAATTTTAGTGAAAGTGTTGGGTACCACCTTAATATAATGTTTTGGCCTCTCATAATTTGTGTGTTTGTTTTGCAAATATGTTTAATATATAACATAATCGTCCATTTGCCTGCGTAGACTGTTTATTGCCTTCACAATTTGACATTCTTTTTTTATTGTGAAAGTAGTTCAATAGGTTTATTCCATTGTTATGCATTGTACCTATGCATTAATTTCACGACGTGAAACAGCGAAATTTCCAATGAAGTTATCACTGTCCAGTATGAAAATATTTTGAGCTCTTTCAAACCTGTATACAATGTAATGCCATTCCACAAAACATTTCTGCTTCGAAGAACGCGAAGAACTGGCACTGAAACATTACTATCTGTTTTATCAGGAACTGAACGAAAAGTATGAACATCATAATATTTGAAAAAAAGTGTTATTATTTCATCCAAGACCCAATCTAGTCAAGTAAGCAATCATAAGTTCAACGCAGAAAAGTTAGCTTCAAAGGGACTAAATCTGAATCTGAAATATTCAAATTGTGGTACTCTGTTATCATTGTGTAGCCTTAGTCAAACTCTTGTTGTTGCCAATACTGTACACATCTTCTGTTGTAAATCCAACAGGTTCCGCAGGAGGAACCACATTTTTCAATGTGTATATTTCATAAATGGAACCTTCTAGTACTGTAGATAAATGAATAATTGGACCATTCATTAACAAAAAATGTAAACTGTACACATTGTCAATCAGTATCTCCTTTCCTTTCGAAGGCCTACACGCATTTTAAGATGACTAAGTTCAGTCGTTTGTAAGTGTGTAATGTTAAGGAGAAGAAAAGTGAAATAAAACAAAAGTAACTTTGGAATATCTTGACTGCATCTGAATATTTGACCAAAATGATAGCAACTAATGTTTTTCACGACTGTTGAAAAAACAAACATTTGCGTTCATCATTTCTTTTTCAAGTACCTGCATGTTCAGCTTTTTCAAGTATCATTGTCATATAAACATATTCATGATATTGGTGTGGTTGCTAGTTTACTTGCAACCCTATAACATGTATAACAAGCACTAAACATAAGAAGCAAGCACCTTGTCGATAGCCTGGCAAACCTGTGATAACTATGATATTTAGATCACTACTTTTAGTCGTTCAAGTGATCACAGAAAAAACTGTTCGAGTCGAGAAGTATACGTTCTTGGTGGGTCTAACTTACGACAGTAAACGTCAAGATGAGATTACGTCGATGTTAAGTGAGGTAACGTAATCAGGGGCACCTGTAAATGAATACTCATGTATATCATGCGGAAAGTTAAAGATTTCGTTTTCATAATTTGAGGAAATACGAATTTTATATAAAGATACAGTACTTGCAACCTTAGGCGTTACTATTTTAGCGATCAGTCAGCTGTCATCGATCCGTCACCGATCAGTCAAGTTCGCGTCAAACTCACGTCACCGATCAGTCGGATATTTAGTGAAAATCCTTGACTGATCGGACGGATCGGACGGATTGACCTCTCTGACGGATTGAACTCTACTACGTCACATGTTGAACTCTTACAAATTACGGAATCATAATTTCGTTTGTGATTGTATTCAAGATGGCGCAACGCAAAAGTTCGAATCGTCTCTCTACAGCAGCACGACAACTTATTTTAAAGTATGCTCCAAAATTTTCAGCACTAAAAATTGCACGTTTGTTAGAGGAGAAGTACGATGTTAAAACATCAAGACAATCAGTGTGGCGATTTTTAAACAGGTTTAAAAAAATCCAAGAGCATTCGTGATCCACCAAGACAGAGAGTGCGCGGTATTTCCGATTTGCACATCAAGGCTATTGATCAGTGGCTAAAAAACACAAAAGTAGATCGTATACGTAAAATTAATTATTTATGTTGAAATCACGTAAATCCGGGTTTTACATTCGCACAATTTACATTTTAGATGTCATTGTGTAAACCACGTTCTTCTGAATCATTATTATGTTTTTAAGTATACCAATTGGTGAAATCATATCACCATAGATGATGTGTAAAAAGTATCAATATACTCAATTAGCAAAGTATTTTTGTAGTTGTTGTCAACATTTTGGAGATGTTAATGGGAAAGGACTTTTACAAATGAAGAGTATGCGACATGATGTAAGTAAAGTATAAAAAAAATTAAAAAAATTCTGAAAATTGAAAACAGCAATATCAAAAGCTCAAACACATCAAACGACTGGGAGAACAAGTGTTATATTCCAATATATAGTAAGGAAAAAGTGTTCCCTGGACTAATTTGATAATATCACATGTCAACCTTGACTCCCATGAATTGTTAAAGAACGATAAATTTCAAACTTTCGACTAAAAAAAGAATTAGAATAGTGTAGAAAATATTGCAATAAACCTATACTCGTTGTGTTTACAATACTTTCTCAATTCATCAACTGTACATTTTAGTATTAAACTAATTACATTCCACCAACAGTGTTATTAACCAAGCACTACTAAATATAAATAAATTAAATGCTTAATAAAGTAGAAAAAGAAGAACGAAATATACCAGAGGGACAGTCAAACTCATAGATCCAAAATAAACTGACATCGCCAGGGGTAAAAAGGAAAAAACAAACAGACAAATAATAGTACACAAGACACAACATAAAAAACTAAAGACTAAGCCACACGAACTCCACCAAAAAGTGAAAAACAGTGATATGTTCATTTTGTGGCCCTTGAATTTGAAAATCAAAAAATCCAAAGTATCACAATTCTTCCAAATGACCCCTTTCATAGTTTCTTAAGCATTAATCTGTCTTATAACACTTCAACACTACTTGCTTCTCTTTTTTTTTTTATCTTGACTGTAGTTTGGCAACAAGATATTTCTTAAAAATGTGTATGCGTGTAAAATATTTTATTTGTTGATAGCGATTGCTCACACAATTATATGTGAAATGGCAATTTAAAAAATAAACGTTACTTCAGTTCCTGTAGGGACACCATCATTGACCGTTTTTGATTTACTGTCCAGCTCATATCAGCCTGTTCAATAATAAATAACATTAACATAATTTTTAATGGAAAGAGTACGTTTACGTTTTTGTAATTGTAGTGGTCACATTATGATCTTACCATTCCTCCTCTTTTTGTACTCCATCAAAAACTGATTTTAACTTTCCTATTGTCATTGTATACACATGATATATGTACCTTTATTTTACAGGCACCAGAGTTTTATTTTAAAACACTAAGCAGAAAGCTCAAACTTAGTCTTGGTGAAATACTCAACTTTTCTGCAGCTCTAGAAGAATTATAAGACTTGAGGCGTAAAGAGATCTATATAACCCCCGAACTTATAGTGAAATAATCAACTTTATTATATACTTAGAAGTAAATACAGATAAATTGTATGCGTAATACAATCAATGGCAAGCGTGCTGTATCAGCCACCCGTGATGATATCGATATCAGCACGGTTTCAAAAGCTTTATCACACCTTTAATCTGTATGACGTCACGTCATCGATTGCAGTCACTGTTGCAAAGGCTTTATGGTATCAAATCCCTTAGCTGTATGACGTCATGTCAACCCTATAATCTGTATGACGTCATGTTGCATAAAAAAACATCTACTTGAGGTATATGTATATAATAAAGTGTATATGATATGGCTTTTTCAATATCACACACCGTATCAACCCTCAACCAATATAATCCCTCGAGCAGAGCTCTTGGGATTATACTGGTGTCTCGGGTTGATACGGATGCGATATTGAAAAAGCCATATGATATTCTCTTTTTATTGCAGCTCTTCAAACATAAAATGACAGAATGTCTAAAATGATCCAGAACATTCAGACATCACGAAGTACATTACACTAGTTTTGCAGCTTTTGAACAAATGTAAAACATGATTTCAATAGTGCTCCAGAATCTTTTATTTTTAGTTTTTTTACTGTATTAAAAAAAAAAAAATAAGAATAATAAATAAAATACACAATCCTGCTTATAATGAATGATTGACTAAATGTGCATTATTTTGGTGTTCAATAAGTATTATCTCACTCATATGATTATGCAATGTTATATTTACATTTGCTGACATTTATGACCAAAAAGATGATTACAACATTCCAATGTGAAATATCCATTTCTAGATAGCAACATTCCTGCAGTACCAGCCAAGCATATGCAGTATACATCTTCTAGTTGCAACGATATTACAGTGCATTTCATATTATGCATTACTTGATAGAGGCTTGAAGTACAAAAGTCTGGGTACTGACGACGTTGTTCATCATCTTAATAATGTGTTAAAGCATTCTTTTATTAGTCTTTATGCATATTATTTAACGGTTTTTGATATTATCCATTTGACGTGTCTTCTGTATAAATAGGGGCGATACAATCTTCATAGCTAACGATATATTTGTTGAAAAAATAACTACGTTCTATATTACACATGTTACATGTGACATTGATCTTTCACACACTCATTTTGTCCAGACAGAAACAAGACAAATTCATTTTTTTACATAAATAATGCCGTTAGTTTTCTCGTTTGAATTGTTTTACATTGTCTTATCGGGGCCTATTATAGCTGACTATGCGGTATGGGCTTTGCTCATTGTTGAAGGCCGTACGGTGACCTATAGTTGTTAATGTCTGTGTCATTTTGGTCTTTTGTGGATAGTTGTCTCATTGGCAATCATACCACATCTTCTTTTTTATAATGTATATTGTCTCATTAGTAATAAAAACAAAGAGATAAGAAACAGTGGTTCCATTAACTATAATGACGTTCTTAATACTACTGCTAAAATACTGAAATAATTTCCGGGCAATGAATTAGATAGACATGTGTGGTGACAACCTTGCAAATAAATCAGAAAAAGGACAGAAGAAATGTAATAATAACAATACTTAATTATGTGATAATCAAATACTAGGCTTTAAAGAAAAGGATAGAATCACCAAAGATATATTTTCTTTAAAATCAATTGTATATAAATGTAAGACACAGAAAAATAAAGTGATTGCAGCATTCATATAAATACGGAAGGAATATGATACTGGGTGTGGTAAATTACTGTTGCTTTTACTTATAATGTCTGGGGGTCTGGACAGATTAATTTTTATATTCAAATCCAGCACAATCATCCAAACCAGCTGGTTATTGTCTTTGTATAATGATAGTAGACTGTATTTTAAAACGACATCTGCTGTGAATGTACATCAACTTGTGGAATAACCCATGGTCTCAGCCTCATATTATTTGATATTTATAAAAATGGTCTTGTTAACCACCTAACTACTTAGCAAATCCTGATAAGTGATGTTTAACTAACATCCTTATTTTATGCAGATAACATAATAATTTATTATCATAACTCCAGAAAGGCGTACAAATTCATCTAATAATTCAATAAAAATTATTCAATATTGGAATTTATTGTTTGTAAACAAAATTAAAGCTGATATTGTTCATGTTGTTATATACAATGAATACATAAAATATTGCAACCGTTATACTTTTACTTTAGTTTCATGTTGCAGTTCTCTAAATATTGAGAACACATGTTCCCATAGGAACTGCCTTTACGGCTAAAACTGTACCACTTTTACTATGACGTTTTGAACAAAATCATATCCTAGTATGAAAAGTTCATATGCACTATTATTTTTTTCAAAAGTCAAAGTATAGGGCTGTGCGGTATATTTTCAACTTTTATATGCCACGAACTTCTAAGAGTTTAAACTATCACTAAATTTCTTCACTAACCCTACCTCGACTATAGAATTATCTAAGATTTCAATATAAACAATATTCACGTGTATATTTTCTCCTTACTTTCCCAAGTTATGTCTCTATGTGATGCAAACTACAGATTAGAACTAGGAACCAGTATGTAAACACAATTCATTTTCTATAAAATTGAGGAAGGAAATGGGGAATGTGTCAAAGCGACATAAACCCGACCATAGAGCAGAAAACAGGCGAAGGCCATCAATGGGTCTTCAATGAAGCGAAAACTCTCGCACCCAGAGGTGTCCTTCAGTTCGAGTCCGATGTCAGAAGATGTAACGAAAGAATATAAATAAAATGACAATAATACATAAATTATAACAATCCCTCCCGTTAGGGGTTTAGTATCATACTATCAAAAGATATATGAGAAGAATATAACCCGTGTCATGCCAATAACTGTTTTTAAAATAAATGTGTTTAGTTCCGATGCAAAGACCCTATAAGTGAATCAATAGCAAAGCCAAAATATGCAATCTTTAATGACCTGACAACAGTATTGTAATTATATCCCTTCTTAATCAGTCTGTTTAAAGTTTTGTAAGCTTTTGAGGTGAATACTGACACATTTTTGTGCTTTGTAAATTATATTACCATAAAAGATTGGATGTAAAATACCTGAACGTATAAGATGTCTGCATGTTGAGTTATATTTACGAATTATTTCCTTATACCGATGATAAAATTTAGTAAATGTTTTGACTAGTTTGTGATATCGAAAACCCTGGTGTAATAATTTTTCAGTAATACATGAATTTCTCTTGTCTAAATCTAATACGTTGTTACATACACGAGCGAATCGTACAAGTTGAAATATATAAACACCATCACATGGTGACAAGGGAACGTCACCATCTACAAATGGATAATTAACGATAGGAAATGACAAGAGTGCACACACTGAAATGTCTCGCCTTCTTTACTAATCATTGATATTATGTTGATAGTCCTAAATATAAAGCTCTATTACAACTGTCACATAAACTTAACATACACCAAAATAACTAATCATTGACCAATGAACCATGAAATTGAGGTCAAGGTTAGATGAACCATTTCAGGAAGACATGTACAGCTAACAATTCTTCCATACATAAATATAGTTGACTTACTGCTTATAGTTTAAAAAAACACGACCAAAACATTAAAACTTAAACACTGAGAAATTATGAACCGTAAAATGAGGTCAAGGTCAAATAAAACCTGCACGACAATATATAGATCATTAGAACAATAATTCCAGATAAGTCCAAAAATTTAACTTTGACTACTGAACTATGAAAGTGAGGTCAAATTCAGATGACACCTGCCGGGGGCATGTACACCTTACAGTACTTCCATACACCGAATATACAAGACTATTGCTTATTGTATCTGAGATATGGACTTAACCACAAAACTTAACCTTGTTACTGATCCATGAATTAAGTCGAGTCAAGTAAAACTGTCTGACGGGACAAGGACCTTGCAAGGTACGCACATACCAAATATAGTGATCCTATACTTATATTAAGAAAGACTTTAACTTCAATCTATCAAGTCACTGAACCTGTGAGGCCAAGGACTTGCATGTGAATGATGAAACTCACATGAATCTATAACTATTTAAGCACGGTTTAACCTTCTAAAATATCAAACTTAAGAGTAAGCAACACGACCGCGGACTTGCCACATGTGGAGCAGATCTGCTCCCTTCGGAGCACCTGAATCACCTAGTTTTTGGTGGGTTCGTGTTGTTTATCTTTAGTTTCTATGTTGTGTCGTGTGTGCTGTTGTTTGTTTGTCCTTTAGCCATGGCGTTGTCAGTTTGTTTTAGATTTTGGTTTGATGCCCTTTGGTATCTTCGTCCTCTTTAACATTAAAAAAATCTAAATTTTTTTTTAAGTAGTCACTGACCATGAATGAGCCAATAAATTTGGCCATGTGAATGAGAAACTGCATAACATGACGCATCTATATAAAGTATGAAGCATCCAGGTTTACCACCTTCTAAAATATAAAGCTTTTAAAAGAAAGCTAACACCGCCGCCGCCACCGCCACCGTCGGATCACTATCCCTATGTCGAGTTTTCTGCAACAAATGTTACAGGCTAAACAAAAAATCATCTCTTTTATCATGAATTTTTGTATTAAGCTTCCCGTTAATGATATAGATATCAAGATCGAGAAAAGGCAGTGGTCATTGTTAATATTAGCTGTATTCAAAGTAAGTTCAACAGATAAATTTCTTTAGTATACATACTGAAGTCGTCATTTTTTAGAGCCAATTTATCATCCAAATATCTAAAAGTATTGTTAAATTTTTGTATCAAATGTTGTTTCGATGGTCTTTGCTATTTTTTCTCCATAAATTGTAACTCATAACAATACATAAACCAGGTCCGCAATAAGTGGGGCACAGTTAGTCCCCATTGGAATTCCAAAAACTTGACGATATACGGAATCTCCAAAGCGTACAAAAATGTTATCAAGTGAAAATGCAAGTGCATAATTTTTATATAGTATAAAGCATGTCCAATTGACATAATGCTTTTGTTTATTGCTACTAAAAAATAGCCTAATAAACTCATCATAGATACCAGGATAACAGTTTTATATTTATGCCAGACGCGCGTTTCGTCTTCAAAAGACTCATCAGTGACGCTCAAATAAAAAAATGTTAATAGGGCCAACTAAGTACGAAGTTGAAGAGCATTGAGGACCAAACATTCCTAAAAGTTTTGCCAAATACAGCTAAGGTAATCCATTCCTGAGGTAGGAAAAAACAAAGTTTTTCCAAAATTTCAAAGTTTTGTTAACAGTTAATTTATAAATATGAACATAGCAATGATAACTCAAGTCAACACAGAAGTGCTAACTACTAAAAGAGTTTGAACATATGTACTCGCATTTGACTTTTAAAATGTCCAGTTAATTAGAGATGTGATTTTTTTCTTAATAAGAATATGAGGCAAAGTGGTATACAGGTATAGGAATCTATGAATATTCTAAATCTCCCTAAAAGAGTCTTGATTTGTGAAACAGCTGTCTTTACAAAGTGCAACCTTCAGAGATATAAGTTAAAAACTGCATTTTCCCCAAAAGCTATATTTCTAGCCATGGTTGCCATGTTGATAGGCAAGCAGGGTCATCGGACACATTTTTTTTTAAACTAGATACCCTAATGCTGATTGTCGCCAAATTTGGTTCACTTTGTTTTAGTTGTTTCAAAAGACTTTTGTAAAAGATAACAAATTTTACGAAAAATTGTTAAATTTGTCTTTAAAGGGTAATTACTCCTTGTGCCATCAATTGACTATTTTGGTCATTTGACTTCTTTGTAGATGTAATTTGGCTGAACATTACTGCTGTTTGCAGTTTATCTAGATCTTTAATAATATAAAGATAATAACCAGATACTGCAAAAGTTCCTTAAATAATACCTTTGCAGGGACATCAACCCAACAACATATTGTCTGATTGCTCTGACATTTAACAGATAAACATATAACCCCAATTTCAGATTTGCTGTAAATGCTTAAGTTTCAGTTCGGAGATATGAGCAAAATGAGCAAAAAACTACATTTTACCTCTATTTAAATCCATGTCGGCCATCTTGGTTGACAAGCAGGGGTCAACAGACACATTTTCAAAACACGATACGCTAGTGATGATTGTGGCTAAGTTTGGTTTAATTTGGCCTAGTTGTTTCAAAGGAGAAGAATTTTTGTAAGATTTAACGGACGACGACCAAGACGACGACGGACGACAACAAAGACGACGACAGACGACAACGAAGACGACGACGGTCGACGGACAACCAACGAAGGACCCTAAGAGATTTGCTCATTTGGCCCTTTGGGAAAAGTGATTTCATAGGTAAATACATTTATCTTCTCCCACGCTATATATTATCGAATATGGGTTAACCAGGAACTTGTTTTTAGAATTTTGGTTCTTGCATTTTGATGTCTTCCTGTGACCTCATTTTATAGTTTTCTATTTTCTATAAAGATCAAACAGGACATAACATGCTAAAAGCATAATATATCCAATTTCTGTTCTTTCATCAAATTTGTTTTATTTTTTATGTTGAATGTTATTACAAGGTGTAAAACAAACCGGCTATATTAAAAAAACAAAACAATAATTAATAAATATAAGAAGATATGGTATGATTGCCAATAAAACAAATCTCAATCAAAGTCACAATTTGTAAAAGTAAACAATAATAGGTCAATTTACGGACTTCTGAATGAAATAAAAATTATTTCAAATGCATTAATTATGTCTGACATAATTGTTATTTATTCCCACTCTTTTCCATATATACCAACCAAATTACTGTGCACTTAAACAATTAACTTCATCTTTGAAAAATCTTTGAAAAATCAGTGGCGTCCCGAAGACACTTCAGTTTTTGTTTTACCTTTGAGAAGATATAGAACTCGTTTTCGGATTTGTTGTTATTTTAGGTTATGTCGCTGACCTTTCACCGTTCATTCAAGAGTTTGACTAAAAATAAATCTGATCTGATTTTCAAGGAAAACATCATTAATTAACTTCCTTGAGATATCTCCTTGAAGTTGTTAATATAATTTTCCCTACAATGTCTTTTTATACACAAATCGAAGAGAAATTTATAATAAGAGTGTAAGCAACAATTTTTTTACGTCAGATGCTCCATTTATGGATTCTCCATCATTTGTTGCTATAACGAATCAGTGTGAAAGCCGGGAACTTTTAATACACAGAAAAAGTCCATACTTTAATTTCTTGATTTTTCACGTAGCAATTATAATCAATTAGGTAACTATGATAAGCATTGACTTTTGAGCTGATGATACACACAGGGACTAATTATCCACCAGCAGTGTCATATACCCATTTCTTATAAACGAAATATAACTCCACATTATTAATGTCATGCTAACGTTGAGTCAGAACCTCGTATAAATGAAAGGGATGTTCCCCTTTAGTATAATATTTATCAGATGTGGAATGATTACAAATGGGACAACTATCCGTCAAAGTTAGAATAATGCAAATATGAGAATTTATAGGCAACCGCACAGCCTTCAACAATGAGGAAAAATCCTTCCCGGATCGTTAAAATGTTTTCTTAATCTACTTTCTTTTTTTTTCAAATTGTATTTTATATTATAACAATTTTTTTTTAGTTACAACACAAAAAGTATTAAACAATCAACAGACACTTGTAAATTAGTACACATGGCGTGAGTTACATTTAAATAAGCCTATCGAATCAAATCAATTTACAAATTTTATCAATTACCGAGTCCAAGATTGTTTTTTTTCAATCTGTATGGATGGTTCAAATTATCGGATTTTCGTCTTAATTGTTTCACATTTTGTTATCTCGGGTATTAAGGTGGTACCCAACACTTTCACCAAAATTAATTTGGCTCGTTTAATTTTCATAAAATTTTGTCAAATTATTTACTTTGACCCTTTAACAAAAATATAAAAATTAAAAAAATTTTGAACCAACAGTTTTGTCAGAAAAAATACACTGGTTATATAGCAGTTTGACAAACACCAATGTTGATCATTGAGAAGCTTAATATTCCTTTTACAACACACCGTTATTAAAACGTTTAGCTGACTTTACAGAGTTATCTCCCTGTAGTGTTAGGTACCACCTTAAATACCAAAAAGTTGCCCTTATTTGTATAATAATTTGGTGGATAATATTCTCATTAACAATCATATCACAACTTTTTATTTTAAACACCATCTTATTAAATCTAAACTTATCGTAGATACCAGAATTGAAATTTCGAATTTATTCCAGTAGCGATTTTCATCTACATTAGACCCACTAGTGACGCTCGAATCTGAGAAACAGTTCAAGAAATAATCAAGTGGAACCTTAACTATTTTTCAAAATATCTGACTTTTCTAAAATAGGCTATATCGATCTAAATACAAACATGACAGATATATTTTAATTATAAAGAATGATGTAACCTTTAGTTTTAGATCAAAACAGACAAACAACACAAAAAATGTATGTCAAAATGCAAAATTCAAAATCCAAACAGAAGAAACCAAGAATTTCAACAGGATAAGTAAATGGGACATTATTTGCAAATAAATACCATACTAGGTAGTATTGATTTTAACTATACAAGTTTGTTAAACCAAGCATTTGTATGCCTAACATACTATCCTGTTGTTTAAGTGTATTTATATTAAGTCAATGCTAAGTTAGAAGAGTTGCAATTGTTCAAGTTTATTTATTCCTTCACGTTTCTTTTTCGTTTTTTTAAAGTTGTTTTGTGAAAAGTTTGATGGCGCGGCTATAAAGTTTTCTTCCAACGTTCTTAATTGATTCCAAAGTTCAGTAAAAATGTTTGGTGATTTGTTTTCAATATCATCGCGTACTTGTTGTCGTAATGAATTCTCATCAATATGTTCTCGTCGACTATAACACTAGGTAATCCTTTCTTAATTTCGTTTTGTTTTTCTTTGATTTCGTAATTGGCTTTTTCTAAATCGGAAAGCATCAAGAGTCGTTTACGTTCTTCTCGTTGTAGCTGCTGACTAAGACGAACTTCACTTTTGCGAAGTTCTGCGATTTTCAAAGTTAACTGTCGTTCCGCTTCCTCGCCAATATCTCCTTGCTAATCTCCTTTTGTTGCTGCAATCGTACCATTTTCATCCGTAAAGTCTTCTTTTCCTCCTCGGAATTATCTTTTTTGAATTGCATTTTTGTCATAGTATCTTCTAGTTTAGATTTTTCACCTGTCAGAGCAAGAATGTCCTGTGCAAATTTGAAGACATATGCTCAGGGACAATTCCATCTCTTTGTGTTGCATACTTTTCGTTACTACTTCTTCTGCAGCAGCATACATCTCATTAGTATAACAATTTCCGCCATTTTTTGCAACCATGTCGTCATTTTTGTTATAAGGTCATCCACTTTTCTCCTTTCTCAGATTCATTAGCAAGGTTGTCAACACAAATATATCTATTCTCACATCGCCTACAATGTCTTTTAGTGCAGATGGAGCTGTTTCTAGAAATTCTTCAATGGTCTTATTTTCTTGTTTCAAACAATCTTCACGAGTAAAGACTATCATCATATATCTGATGACGTCACCGCCAAAATGCTGTATAAAATGTTCGACTGTATCCTGTTCCTCTTGAGTATACCGTCCGATTGCGATGACAATAAGAACAGCGTGAGGACCAGGTGACGTCATACCAACACATTTGCTAATCTCATTCGTGATTTCATTATTTAAATGTTTTGTATCAAATAATCCTGGTGTGTCAACGACTAAAATAAGTCTATTTCCGCGATAACATTCTCCCCGGCAACAGTTGACAGTCACTGATGATCCCGAAACCATTGCTATGAACTTGTTTCCTCCTAAAATTGTATTACCAGTGGCACTCTTTCCGCTTCCGGTGCGACCTAATAACACTATTCTTACTTCTCTGTCGCCTTTAACATAATCTGCTTCTATGTCATTCTGACTCATGGATCGGCTTGCTAAAAGTAAAACAAAGTAAGTTATAACATATACGCAGACAAAAACATTGTTAAAGGGAAAACAATAAAGACAAAATTGTAAGCAGACGAAAAGTATTAAGACAAAAATGTCATCACATTGTATAACATACTATAAACAAAATAACCAGGCTATTGTTTTAACTTTATTAACTTTTTTTATTAGAATAAAATAGTGACGCATTTTACATACTCTTTATTTAATTTTAATGTAGCAACTGTTTTTAATTCATTTATTGAATGGATGAATACATTAAATATAAAATAATATATAAAAACATTTCAGGTCATTTATTAAATGTATGAATACATTAAATTTAAAACAAATATTAAAACAGACCACCATCAGACATGATTGTCTAAAGATTATGATGCTGCATGATGCTCTTATTTCTATAATAATACTATGTATCAGGGTAGTTATGCCTTTGAACGTCAGGCGTCAAAAAGTCATTTTCGGCTACCGTTAGCGTCACATTAGTTAAAATGTTACCGTCATTCGTCAAAATATACTTATCGTGATTCATCAGAGGTCTCAAATAATTATCGTACCGTCATTTTTGGAAAAAAAATGTACGTGATTCGTCAAAATCAGTCGATGTTCTTATCGTCTAAAAGAAAGTGTACATTTTATCGTCATACACCAGAAATTACCATTAACGTCAATTGGCAAGTATTTTTACCGTTATTCGTCATGAAGGTACCCCCATTACGACCCTCATGTATATATCGATTATAATTACTTGTATACTATAGTTTACCTCTGACACAAGGATATCAAAAAAAACAAAAAACTACTCAAACAAACGGAAATACCAGTTTCTACTGTTTCGTTATTCTTTACTTCTATACAACTGATGTTGAAAAAGAATATACATCACATGACTCAGGTATATGAAGATCATCACTTTTACTTATAAATGTAATAAAATGGAGAATGGAAATGGGGAATTTGTCAAAGCGACAACAACCCGACCATAGAGCAAACAACAGCCGAAGGCCACCAATGGGTCTTCAATGTAGCGAGAAACTCCCGCACCCGGAGCCGTCCCTCAGCTGTCCACTAAAAAATATGTATACTAGTTCAGTGATAATGTACGCCATACTAACTCTGAATTATACACAAGAACTTAAATACAAATCATACAAGATACAACATGCCAGGAGCTCCCGACTTGGACAGGCGCAAATTGCGGCGGGTAAACATGTTTTTGAGATCTCAACCCTCCTCTATACCTCTAACCAATGTAGAAAAGACAACGTACAACACCGATGTCAGAATATGAAATAGAAAGAAAATAAAGAAAATGACAATAATACATAAAAAACAACAGACTACTAGCAGTAACTGACATGCCACTCCAGACCTGAATTAAACTGATTGAAAGATTATGTCTTCATCATATGAATATCAGGCACAATCCCTCGTGTTAGGGGTTAAGTATTATATATTAAAATTTGATAATTAAAACAGGTAATAAATTACCACCCAACAACAGAAAACAATCCGTTTCACTGATCTTCTACTAGTTTCTTATTAACTTCCGTACTATTATTTTGAGTCTATCGACATTTGATTAACATTATATCGAATGAAAACTTTGTTCCATCCGGGTAAGTATTTTCATCAATCATTTTTTAAAGCCTTATTAGAGGAGTATTTACAAAAGGAGCTATGAGGGTTATGTCAATGTGGTTCCAATCCTTACATATAGAAAACTAACAAAAAAGACACTTCAAGGACAATAACTGATGTCAATCAGTTTATAACAGATTTCTACAGAATATGCCAAGCTCTTACTCACCGAAGACAAATCTATGGATATCGAAATATTATTAACACGAAATAATAAAATAAATTAGCAAAAATGGAAAAAGATATAACCGAAGCCAAAAAAAAAACCTTACCTAGATTTCTGAATAGGGATAAAGGCGTATAAATGTCTTATGCATAGTAAAGGGTAGTCGTCTGTAAAAAGTAAAGAAACAACTAACCTGTCGCATAGCCACGAGGTAGGTTTTGTACTTGACGATAGTATGGTTTCTTCCCTGGTGTCCTGGATTTTCGAAGTGAATCGGTTTTTGAGATTTCACACATTTCACACACTGTTGATACAGAATTGAGAAAGGTACAGTCACTGCAAGTCCAATCTGAAAACATTAGAAATTCAGTTCTGTAAAGGTTTTACTACAATTATGAAAATAATTAAATATTATCAATGATACATGTAAATGAGCTCAAGGTAATATTTATCCTACCAGACAGACATGAACACCTAACAATCATACTATATACAAAATACAGATGACTTTTTGATTGAAGGATCTTAGAAACAGACAAAACCACACAAACTTTACATAGACTTTTGAAACATGGCAATGATAACAAGGGCAGATGAATCCTGCTTGCTTTTATGGTTTTATTTTTTTTTTTGGTTTTGGCATTCCTAGTCCAGCTGGGACAAATAAGAGGAGCGATCCGGACGCTAGATGTCTTTTTCATTTGAATTACCCTAGCATAATGGTTTAATATACTTTTATAACTATCGCTGCAAAAAATTTATTTGGTTGCCTCATTGTCAAATTTATATGTGTGTTTGTTTAGAATTTTAAGTCAGTTGTGTTGCATGTCTGAGATGTATGTTAAACAGATGTTGCCTTCTGACTCTCAATTTTTGTCTTATAAACCAATTTATGCCTTCGGAATATGCATGTACCAAGTCAGGAATATGACATGTGTTTTTCATTCGTTCTATCGGTTGACATGGTCTAATACTATATACTTTTACTATCTGAGAAATTGACAAAACCAAAAACTTAACATTAGGCCAATGATCCATGAAAATGTAATTACGACCAGAGGGAACTTGTTAGTCGGCCGTATCTTACTTCAAATCTGTCTTGGTACGAAATATAAACAACCTATTATTGCTGAAAGAATCTGTGAAACGGACCAGAATACAAACTTTTTCCCTAAATCACTGATTCGTGAATTGAGCTCGAGGTCATATTAAGCCGATCGGCAGGATATGTAAATCTTCCAAGGATCCAATATATCCAGAAAAGCTATCTAAATACTCCTTGGCTATGAGTATTTCTCATGACAATTTGTTTTCAATCAGTCGCTGGACTACAGAAATGAGTTCAAGGACATTTGACTTATGACAGTTGAAAATACCATAATATAATATACTTTTATAGGAAAATAAGAAGATTTAGTATGATTTGCTATCATGTTTGCAACAATTATCTAAGACGCACCAACATAAGGTAGATGTAAACTATAGCTTGCCGTTACATACACTCATGGATATCTATGAATAGCAAAGGATAACAATCTTTTAGTGACCTGAATATTTGTTTACCGTTTTCGGCACTTAACTTGAGTTCGTGAATCTTTTGTCTGAAAGATACAGATTATCGAAAACAGAATGCTGTACAAAGTAGTACTAGATATTAGAGTGAAATCAAGAACCAAAATTATAATAATAATAATAATAATAATGATAATAATAATAATAAAAAATAATAATAATAAAAAGATAATAATAATTATAATATTTAATAACATAAATGTGATGAACATACCATTGTCAGTTAAAGTGTCTTTCAATTCAGATCTCCCTGAATTTGGATATTTAAGTTCGGAACTCGCACCATAGTGGTCCATGCTTTTATACTCAGGATATGTTAACACAGCATTATGATATCTAAGACCACAAACAGAACACGTATCATCAGTTTCTTTATTTAACAAAGTACAAGCCGAACATTCCCACTCAGACATATTGTAGTGTCTATCTCATTACAAAAAGGTATGTGACAATGGCAGTCTTAAAGAATACATTAAATCAATTAGTAATGCATTACGCATTTATACACTTAACGCTTACTAGAATAGTAATTGGGAATTTTTCTTCTATTCATAGTACAGATTAGTAATACAATTTCCTCATTAGAAGTTTCCATATCAGTAAAGATTTACTTGTATATATTTATATATGAACAGTATGCAATGTCCATCTACTGACCTCCTTATTCCAAATAAAAGACGTTTTATTTCATGAATATATCTCAATAGTTCTAATTTTCTGTCAGTGAATATTTTTAATTAATTTTCTGTGCTATTTTCACATTTTTCGAGCGGTGTAAGGAAAATATTTCTCCTCACTAGTGAAATGTTCACTGCAATTGATTGGTCTAAATTTAATTATAACGTTACATTTTCTTGATATCTCCTTGATTTCCCTACTGTGACGTCATGAAAAAGGCGTCCATGCCTGATAATGTCAGTTTAAAAGAACACAGCTTCCTGCAAATGTTTGAAAAGGAGAGACAACAATCAATAGGGAAACAGATTCCATCCACTCTTAACAGTTTAATTTCAATTTTTAAAGCTAGGCAAGTTTAGCACTTTTTTAAATATTAAAATTAACCTGTGGTGAGATGTATCATATCTCACTTGTGAATCTATATTTTACATGAAGGCCAATCAGATAACAATCCTTCTTAGAGACAAAATGAAGTACAAATAGTTTTCTATAAAAGTAAAAAAAAAATCTGCTCTTAAACGTCACCAATCTTCACTATAATGAAAATAAATAATCTATATTCTTTGGTGTATAATATTGCAAAGCAATATTAATCAGTATGTGAAGTGAACTTCATAGATATATTAAAACATCTTTGCTCATTGTTGAAGGCCGTACGGTCAATTATGGTTTTATTATTATTATTATTATTATTATTATTATTATTATTATTTTTTTTTATTATTATTATTATTATTATTATTATTATTATTATTATTATTATTATTATTATTATTATTATTATTATTATTATTATTATTATTATTATTATTATATCATTATTATTATTATTATTATTATTATTATTATTAATAATATTATTTATTTTTTATTATTATTATTATTTATTATTATTATTATTATTATTATTATTATTATTATTATTATTATTATTATTATTATTATTATTATTATTATTAATAATATTATTATAATTATTATCATTATTATTATTATTATTATTATTAATTAATTAAAATTTATAGATAGTTACGGTTTTCCCAATATACCCAACTGACGGAATTACTTCTTTGAAAAAACCAATGTCATCATATATAATATCCATAACGTTGTGTTTTGAATAGGTTTTTGTTTAACATGTTACAAGATACAGATAGCTTTTTTCAGTTTCGCTGTTTTTCTTGTTTATCTTACAAACATATCTAATTCATGTGCATGCCTTAAAATAAAACTGAAACCGTCGGTTCGATCATATCTTAATTTTCACAGAAAAATCATAAATTGATCTCTTAAAAATATTTCCTTAACGTGATCTAATTCTCATAAAATCATCTGAACTCCAAGGAAATTAAAACGGAAAGTCCTTTGACAAATGTTTATATTAAGAGCACAGATACATCAACATTAATGAAAAACAACTCTCATTATATTCTTGAATTGGTACAGGGGTAGAAAATAGTGATTAAACTGGTTTTATAGCTAGCTAAATCTATCAAATGTATGACAGTCTAATAAATGAATAAAAACAATAAGGTACTAAGTAGTACATAGTGAAGTTATGGTTTTAATATTACAATAATCTTAGAACACAAATGTGAGTGGACTTTCAATCAAAATTCGCGGTCGAAGGTATTAAAGCACTTGTTCGTGGTTACTGAATTTTTTTTAATAATTTCATTTTAAAACAGCGTGTGAAATCAATTAAAGAGTCTTTATTTACTAGATTTAAGATAAATAAGCTGGATTAATCATTAGGAACCAATTTCCGCACTTAAGAAAATGTATGAACAATAACTATATTTGTCCGTTTAAATTCTTCCTTAACACTGTCTAAGTAAACTTGTATCGACCCTCTGGCCAAAATAACTGTCCATAATTTTTTTAAAGTTTTGTTTGCGTACCATTTAGACAATTCTATCTTCTGGTTCATTTCAAGACATTTGCCTGTATTTTCACGTTTTCATAGAAAGACATATGTTTAACAACGATTCTGAATAGTGTTTGAAGGAATAGTTCTGCTCTTAACGAATAAAGTATATGTATATCAATACAACTAAAGGAAAATTAAAGTGTGATCTATTTTTTTTGTATCTGAATTTTGTTTGGTACTTATTTTACAGGTTTATTTGTTAATTTCCTTTAGACATTTCAAAATTTTTTCTGAAAATATTCTAAACCATATATGCCTCCTATGAGTAATAATAATTGTAACCCAGATTTTTCTCTATTGTGACAAATCATGTTTTGCTATCGCCATTTTTTCTACAAAATGATTGCTGGGCATGGGTTCATTTACGCTAAATTATGAAAAAAAAAAAAAAAAATTCGTTTGTCCAAAGCACCTTTCTTGATTTACTTTTATCATGATTAAAACATGTTTATTAATGCCGTTGGTTGTTTGTCCGATGCACCTTTCTTGGTTCACTTTTAACATAATAACTGTTCATTTGGATTGCTGTTTTGATTGAGGTTTTCTTTTATTAATGTAATAGCTGTGTTGCTTTAAATTTTATAAACAATAAACACTTTAGTTTTTGCGTGTGTCTGAATCGCTTTTCTGTGTTTACTTTTCCTATTAATACACCAGAATAAATATCTTTATTGATTCATTTATGATTGATGTGTTGACTTAGGCCGTGTTCACATTGACCTAAACTCGGTGTTGTGTTAGTATAACTCACATATAAACTAAACATAATTACGTTCCCATTGATAAAACTCAATGTTTACATATAGTTTAAATCATGTTTTGTCTACATACAGTCGATAGTCGATGTAGGCCTTATGTAGGTTAAGTGTACACAAAACTAGGCATTCAGAACTTCCATTTCCCCATGTATATTTTAAAAAGAAACGATTTTTATATTATGTTCTATACCGAAATATTTGTCTTAACTTGATATATCTATTTGTTATAAAAACACGTTACGTAGCCTTATTAACCCCTTATCAAGATTCATCCATCATCATTGCCGAACACATAATTCATTTGAAAAGTTCTTCTCAAATCGACTGGACGTTCACACTGATAGAAATATTTGCCAATGGTCTTTACTAAAACAAAGATTTACTCATAAATGCATTACTGAAAAAGGGTGAGGTTAATTGTTTGTTTGTGTAGTATCTCAGATCTGTTAAAATACAATTAGAAATGAAAAAAAAAATATTACACCCACCCTTTCCAAATACTCCTTGGAGAAAAAATACCATTTGAATAAAACAGAAAAGATAGAAATGTAGTATCCTTAACATCACAATTCTTTTTCTTCGTCTGTAAGCACGCTGATGCAGCCTACGTCTTTAATGCGTAATCGAGCCCAGCCCAGTAGTCAGAACTTTTTGTGCTGACATGAATTATCATTGATATGGTTATATTTATAAATTAACTGTTTACCAAATTTAGAATTTTTGAAATACTAAGGCTTTTCTACCTCAGGCATAGATTATCTTAGCTGGATTTGGCAAAACTTTTAGGAGTTTTGGTCCTCAATGCTCTTCAACTTCGTACTTTATTTGGCCTTTTTAACGTTTTTGGATTCGAGCGTCACTGATGAGTCTTTTGTAGACGACACGCGCGTCTGGCGTATATACAAAATTTAGTCCTGGCATCTATGATGAGTTTATTTACAACCACTGAGTCGATGCTACTGCTGGTGGAGATTTATTTCCCCGAGGATATCACCAGCCCAATAGTCAGCACTTTTTGTGCTGACATGAATTATCATTGATATGGTTATATTTATAAATTAACTGTTTACCAAATTTAGAATTTTTGAATTACTAAGGCTTTTCTACCTCAGGCCTTTTTAACTTTTTTTGATTCGAGCGTCACTGATGAGTCTTTTGTAGACGAAACGCGCGTCTGGCGTATATGCAAAATTTAGTCCTGGTATCTATGATGAGTTAATTTACAACCACTGGGTCGATGCCATTGCTGGTGGAGATTTATTTCCCGAAGGCATCACCAGCCCAGTAGTCAGCACTTTTTGTGCTGACATGAATTATCATTGATATGGTTATATTTATAAATTAACTGTTTACCAAAGGAGTAGGTCCAGTAAGACCCCCTTTTGGCCCCAAAATATAGCAGTTTTACGAAATTGTTAAAATGTAAACTTTTAGTTATTTAATGTACAGTAGAATGCTTCTGCTACATAATTATGGGCTGTTTTTGACAATACAATGCACATATATCAGGTACTAGCACCATTAAGTCATGCTAAATTACTGAAATCTTCACAATTCTAGCATTTTAGTTAAATTTTAGACAGTTTTCGTGTGAAACAAAAGTGGCCGCATTCGTGTTCATTCTTAATATTAAAATGTAAGTTGTATTTTATGATAATACATAACATATATAAAGATTGAGGATGAACACGGATGCGGCCACTTTCATTTTTGACAAAAACCATCTGAAAAGTGACATTTTCGGCATATTTGGTAGATTTTTCATATTTGAGCTTGAATCAGGTCGTTTTTAATGTCAAAAATCAGTTAAAATCTTTCACATAAACTAATTGATTCAAATGAAATAAACACTTAAGTGTTTAAAATGTGGTCAAAATCTTTCGTCAGATGAATCTGAAATTTGAGGCCAAAATCGGTCCTTACCGGACCTACTCCAAATTTAGAGTTTATGAAATACTAAGGCTTTTCTACCTCAGACATAGATTACCTTAGCTGGATTTGGCAAAACTTTTAGGAATTTTGATCCTCAATGCTCTTCAACTTCGTACTTTATTTGGACTTTTGAACTTTTTTAGATTCGAGCATCACTGATGAGTCTTTTGTAGACGAAACGCACGTCTAGCGTGTATACAAAATTTAGTCCTGGCATCTGTGATGAGTTTATTCATTTTTATCATCTGTATGGTGACCCGATTTCAAAAATAAAAAAAATAATCAAATTGTGGGAAAATCCATCCTCCTTTTTTTTAAAGTCAAATGGTCGTTACCCAACTGCTAGAAAAGTTGTTCGAAAATTTGGTTCTACGTAATAAACATTTAAAAGACATATAGTTTACAAGTGTGAACAAATCTTATGTACAGGTAGCTAAACAAGGTGTATAGATCTGAACAAATTAAATGTGAAACTAGTGTACATTACACTAAACCAAATGTAAACATGTTTACTGTACACGGCGTTAGGTGTTAACACGGCCTTAGATTTGCTAAGCTAAACCTTTATATTTTTTTTCGTCTGTCCGATCCACCTTTCTGTGTTCACTTTTACAATCATGAGTGCAAAATTAATATCTGAATGTGTTTATCTAGGTTTTCTACATTACAAAACAAATCTGTGTTTCTTTTGTGCGTTTAAACAGCTTTTCCATATCTACTTTTATTAGCAACAATTAACATATAAAGCACAAGATATTTCGACAAAAAACCACAGAAAATGTAATACGACAGGAACCGGATCTAAAATCGTCAAATTCATATATGGTCAACGCTGCATGAGGGAATTGGAACCTATGTTTCTTAATCATTACTTGATCAACGGGGGCTTAACGAAAATGTTGTTATAAATCATGTCGGAATAAAAGAACTGGTTAGCAAGCGATCGTTCCATCAGAAGTGGTTTAGACCAGATTAGTTCTAGTAAATGAATAAAAATACTCTATCTATTTCGTGCTTACGTTGCGTCATAATCGATAGGACATCAAACCATGGCTTTCAATCTTTTATAGGGAAGTAACCATTTAGCTTCAGATGATTTTCCTTTGAAAGGGCACTAGCTTTCAAATTAATGTTCACCGATCTGACACAAATTCGCAAATTTGTATTATAATCATGTAAAACATTTCTCAAAATGATAAAACTTATAAAATAAACATTATACTGGGCATGGGCTCGAAAATATGTAGCTTCATTTCGCGGTTATTTTATTCTTGACGCACTCTTCATAGCTATCGAGATGACCTCCGAAGACTTCCGATAGTCCTGGCCTATAAGCGACATAAACATAGATATAGAAATAAACAAAAAGCGAACATGTGTTATTGTATTTGTCTAGGTCTGTTTAATTTCATATTTTTGATTTTATAAATAAATAATAATCATCGTTTTGACTTGTATAACGAGTTTGTTTTACTTTCAATGTAGACAGTCTTATCGTTTAGATAACCGAACACGCACAAATTATGCATAATACACCTCTAGCTAAGGAATTAGACTGAAGTGCACATGCAAATGGATTCAATGGCGTCAAGTTATTTACTTGCAAGTTAATAATTCTTCATCAATGTTTTTTAGCTTAATCGGAAAAAAATGAACCACAATGGCAGATAAATGCATATTAATATTTCACTATTTCACCTTCAATCTTTTATGATTAAACCAAAAAAGACCAACATACTTTAGATTTTTTATATATCTCGTAGCTAGTGCTCCTTTAAGAGTTTACGTTGAAACACACACTACCTAAACAAATTAACAAGCGTTTTTAAAGAATGATATACATTGACAGTATGTGAAGAAAGGAACCAAAATAGCAGAAAAAAATCAAGGGTCCGCGTGCTTTCCAGATATAAGCGTTTAAAACATTTGCATTCAACATTGGCACCTTTTTTCTTTCAAAAACGATGACAAAATAAAACAAACTTTGTATAAGATTACCAAAGATGACATTTAAAACTATAGTTAGTGGGCAACAATTTCATTGGCACTGTATGGATAAACCCTGAGGATTTCGAATATCTGACAAAATTCAAAACAAGGAGCGACAATCTTAAATATTTATGAGATTGTATAGAAAAAAGTAAAATCACAAAAATACTGAACTAAGGAGGAAATCAATTCGGAAAATCCATAATCACATGGCAAAATCAAATAACAAAAGGCATCAAAAACGAATGGACAAGAACTGTCATATTCCTGATTTGGTACAGACATTTTCAAATGTAGAAAATGGTGGATTAAACTATAGAATCATCATTTGTATCTCAACTTTAACACGAAAGATAGACATTTTATTCATTTATCGACTTTCTCGGGTAGATTCGACGAGATAAAGTATCATTTATTTCCATGCATCCCGTCCAAAGGAGTTGTGCTTATAAGGCATATTCTATATTGTCCTGTTCAACAATATAAGCCTATAATTCAGTGTTTGTCGTTGGTTACTGCCTGCTATATCTATTTTAAAGACGCACGAACGTTAAGGATGATTCATAGAAACATTTTCACTTTGTTGTTTTTAAATGAAACATATCATTTGGGGCATAACAGATTTAATAAATGATTCAATTCACACATCTTAGCGTTTATTACATCATTATATTACAACCTGTACAAGTAAAGTAATACTAAATACATAAGCTTAATCATAGCAATGAATTATTTCAATTAAAATCTTCTTTCCTTGTATAATTCATTTAATGTATTCCCAATAAAATCCATCGTGAACCAGTTTTCAATTAATGTATCGTTTACATGTGATACTACGGAAGGGGTATAGTTGAACGTTGAGCGTTGGTTGAAAAAGTATATGTTTGTTTTCTATTTAAACAATTATCTACTTTAGCCGTTGATTTCCATAAAAATAACAGAATTAAGGGGGGGGGGGGGGGGACGATGAAAACACAAATTAGACTATACTAAGCAAAACGGGAGCTTCAATCTTAAAAATATATCTCTAACTTTACTTCGTCAAAAGAGGCTATACCAGTGATATCAAAACATTACTTTTACAATGTACGTACCTGTACAAAACAGACAAAGATGTAGTGTCAACAGGGAAAGCATACTGGCACATATGTTCATATACAAATGTATACCTAAACTAGGTCGTATCGGTTTTCTGTGTACATATGTTTGTCCATACATGCATTGTCCATTCGTTTGATGTGTTTTATCGTTTGATTTTGCCGTTTGATTACGGACTTTCCGTTTTGTTTTGTTTTTTCCTGAGAGTTCAGTATTTTTTTGTGATTTTACTTTTTGATATGCGTAAATCCTCCGTGCAATTGGTTTGATGTTGTTGGATAAAGGCATTGTACAGTTAGAAGCGTTGCAAATGTCCCAAATCTATACAATCATGCTTATTTCATTCTCTTATATACATACTTAACACTTTTTACCTACAAAATCACATACACTTCAAGCGTTTTTAAGACAGAAAAAAACTGTACAAGAACAAAATATTTAAACGCTTTACAGAACATACGACTTCGAAACAAATTGTTAAAAAATTAAATGGCTTGACTGGGAAATGTTTTCCAACGCACAGACCGAACCACGTAATGCCACTAAGTGGTGCATACAAATCCCTGTGCTTACTTGCGAGTTATAATCATTTGAAAATTTTGCGGGAAATAATTTTCATTACATCTTTCATGCATTTCGCACTGGCGCTTTTTTTCTTTCAAACTATATTTAATGGGCAAACCAATTATTGGCACATTATGGATAAAACAAGAGGTTTCAGAATATCTGGCAAACAAAAGTAAAAAAAACAAGAGGAGCGAACATCTTAATTTATAAAATCATCAAAATATACCTAGCTTGCAGTTTCTATCTCTACTTTAACACGAAGAACGAACAGATATTTCATTCATTTATACATTTTCTAAGGAAGAGTTCTACAACTGTGCAAATCATTTATTTCAATGCATCTCATCCCATCCCATCACGTAAGAAGGTGTTGTGCTAATAAGGCATATTCTTTTTCTCCTGGTCAAAGGTGTCAGCCTTTACATAAGGGTTTGTCGTAGGTTGCTGTCTGCTCTATCTATTTTCGTTGGGTTTGTTTTGTCTTCAATCAGACATTTTTTTTCTCTTTATTTCTTTCACTTTTTGTCATGTCAGACCCTATTATAACTAACAATACGGTAAGTATGAGGTTTGTTAAGTGGAAAGGTCGAAGGGTGGCATAAATTTTCTTAATTCTACGGACGGACGAATAGGATTATTCATCGATTTTTTTTTACACTTGTGTGTTTTAAATGAAACGGATAATATTGGAGGCTTAACAGATTTAATAAATAAAACAATTCACACATCCTAGCATTTATTACAGCAATATATTACAACATGTTCAAGTTAAGTAATACTAATACTAGCACGTACTTCATAGGTATGTGTATTCTTATGAAGGGAGTATTACCTTAATGTCAAAACATAACTTCTACAATGTACGTACATGTATACAAACAGACAAGCAAGACGTATAAAGAGTTAATAGAACATGAAATCAAAACGAAAAATATCAGAACTTGTGTGTCAACAAGGAAAGCATACTGGCAATTATTTTCACAAGTCATACAAATATAAACCTAAACTAGGTTGTATCAATTTGATATACAAGTTGTGTTCAATACATGTATTGGTATGCGTAAATCGTCCGCGCAATTGGCTTGATGTTATCGGATAAAGGCAATGAGAGTTGCTAAATATGAACATAAATCCAAGGTCAAAATCTAGAACGTCCTATTAACCTATGACATTGACTTCAATTTGAAGGTCACAGACCAAGGTCCTCAAATCAAAACACCCTATATCTTTTATATGTTTGGTTGATAAGTTATACCACTTAACGCATAATTCTAAATATAAAAGGGGAGAAAACTCCCATTTACGGTTAACGTACCCTCGCAATCAAAATGTGTGTGTTACGACATGTCGCAACTAACAATTTAGTAAAAACAATTTGTCGTTATCACTTACTATTTTTGAAAATACGTGAAAATAAGCCAAAACCTAAATTCATAATATGACCTTGACCTTTGACCTTGATCTAACTTTCATTTTTTGGACCAAGTACTTCAAATCAAAAGACCCTAGGTCTCTATCACTTATGGTTTACCAGATAGAAATGCATATCACTTGAATTAAATGAAAAAAGAAGAATAACTCTCATATGGAGTCTCGGTATAGCTTCGGTCCAAATAAATATCTTAATCCTGAAGCTGTAAAGAACAATTTGGTAAAATAAATTTGTCGTAATCTTTTAGGGTTGCGAAGGAGTAGTGGTCACAAGAAAACAGTATTTGGGGAGATAACTCTTACAACGTAAAGTATTTTGTTATGCGGTTGTCAATTTTTAAAGCGTTTAAACTATAAGATATCATACTCCAAATAACATAACATTACTACGCAAGAAAAGAAATTAGGCGTAAGAAAAAAAATAATCAGAACAAAATCAATAGGTCCTTCCACGGAAAGGTGGAAAGACCTAATTATAAATACGCTGACAAAAATATTTAAAAATGGGAAAAGTATTTGATTATAAAATTGATTAGATGTCGTATGATGCTTACATCTTCTTAAGAATAGTTAATGGCATTTAATTTCCTAAAAACAAAACAAATAGGCAATAATAACAGTAAAATGTAGCTTCAAGTTTTTACCTTTTTAGACTAATTTTACTTACACATCAAATATACTATATGTTCATTTTTATGGGGCAATTGTATGTTTTTCTATTGATTTATTGAACCGATGAATACATGAAATAACAAAACGAATGAAAACATGAAATAACTAAACGGGTGAATACATGAAATAACAAAACTGATGAAAACATGAAATAACTAAACGGGTGAATACATGAAATAACAAAACGAATGAAAATTTGAAATAGCAAAACTGATCCAGCAACAGACATATTAGCCTAAACTATTGTCAATGTGCTCTAGTTTAATGCAACAGTAGTTTATTAAATAATATATGTGTCGTATCTGAATTCCCTCGCACAACAGTAAAATATCAATAACAAAAATGGACGGAAATACCAGTCTCTTTATCTTCCTTAAAGCTGATCATATAGATAGATATACATATGACGCATGTAACACGGGATACATCGATGAATTATCTGAAAATCTTTTCCAGGAAAATTTTAAATCCAAATTATTTATAGACATACGGATTATATTTTTTTTGGTTTAAAATACTTTTATTAGCAGCGTAAAGCGAATACGTGTATACCTTCTCATAAAGATCTAAGTTTTATACATTGTAAACAAAAATGAAAAGATAGTTATGCAAACTTAATATTAAAAATATATTTACCTTTTTCTTCTGAGCGAAAGTGGTCGGATCAAATAACCCTCTTTGGCAACTTACTATAAGTATTGTCTTTGTGACCATGATGTTATCAAGTATTGCAATTTCTGCTTTAGGGAACTGATTCCAAGGTACAAGCGAGTATGAACAAAAAAAGATGTGTTGTTTACTTTCGTAAGACATTTACATAACGACAAAATATAAGGCCAAGACATCATCAAGCAGTATTGAACATTATTTAATTGATGCTTCTTTTAATAAATTCATTGGAGTTTCAAAGCTTTGACCGAAGTATATTTTGCATGAACCGCGGAAGCGCTTCGTTCTACGATTGTGCCAACGGTTAAAGATGTTACAACCCGTTGAATTTTCTAAAAGAAGCATTCAATACTTACAATTAAATTTGCTCGCTATGATAATGAAAACACGATTACAATCAAGTGTTTCATTTACATGTGCACTTTATTGTAAAGGCTCGTGCCATCATGAAATTCGTTTTGAAATGAATTTTAATTTCAGAATGACGCGAAATTGCTGTTTTCATGCATGTTCAGGCCGATTTTAGATTGTTATTTTATTTACTCGTCTTTTTCAGATACTGTTAACTTAGAACTTAATGAGTGCATTTTTTATTGCGAATCCTTAACAACAGTGTAATATGCGAAATCCAAATAATGCGATTGGAATAGTTGAACGAAGGATACTAGTAATCAAATATGAATACACGTATTTATTATTGCGAACCTGACACATTTTGTTCATTGATAAAACTTTGTTATAATTTCTGAATTTACACAGAAGCATTATAATTTATCAACAAAAAGTTCAGGTATTGGCTTATAAATCCTATAAAGACAAGATAGTTGTACAGCAATTCGTTTTGTCATACAACAGCAGTGACAATGTATCAATTTAATGCAGAGAAATGGGCAGGTGGAGGTTGTAAATTTTTTTAATGAAGGCATTTGGGAAATTTAAGATAATGACACTATTCCTGTGTTATTAAAACAAATTTCTAATGTATATCAGATGACATCATCTCATGTCTTCGTAGCTGACGTCACTTAGTCAAGAGAAGACTTTCTATAATACTTATAACATCCTTAAGTTTAATCGATATGTTATGATGTAATTATTAAAATGATATACTACAACGAGTGTATTCGGAAGTTGGGAAACTTCCGTTTCAAACTTAAAGTTCCGTATATTGATATATATTGTCGAGAGAAAAAAGAGAAGGTATTAACTTAATTAAGATAATGTTTTTGGTGAATTAACGCCATGATATGATATATAGTAAAGTGTACATGTAATGATTAAAATCATATACTATCTCGAGTTTATTCAAAAGTCTGGAGATTTCCGTCCGTATTTCAATAGATTTTTTTTAATATAAAAAAAATAGAGGCTGAAATACTAATTAAGGTCTCCAGGTTTTTTTTCATAAGGGAGAGATCATGAAAATTAAAAGGCGAATAATCAACTGTGATATACATGATACATGTAAATACATTTTATTGCTAATAAAGAACGCTTCTAAATGAATTATTTTATTTTTAGTACCTTTGTTATGAAAAAGGAAAATAACAAAAATAGAGAACTCCGATGAAAATTCAAAACGGAAAGTCCCTTATCGTTCCTAAAACGATCTCTCATTTATCAATTACAGAAATAGATAAATCGAATACATACATTTATATTCTGTAAATTCAGATGGTTACCATTCAGATAGTATAGGAAGGTTTTTATTTATTCGAATAATGCGACTTGACGAGAATCACAATAAAAAGAACTCTCATTCTAATATCTGATGCTTATATCTGTATGGAGATTTTCATGAAAAATCGAAATAATAAATCTCGCTTTTTTCTTCTCTCCATTTTTCTAAGATCGCAGTTATTTTAAATGCATGCAATAAGTCAGTGGCGGATCAAGTGGGGTCCGGGGGTTGGAACCCATTTTTGTTGGACGATTAATGCATTTGAATGGGGACATTAAGTTGGACCCCCCTTTTTTTCCTTGGTTGGGACCCCCCTTTTTGAAAATGGCTGGATCCGCCCATGTAATTTCTGAGTTTATAGTATTTCACACTAAAGATAACACAAAGGCCGATTCGAAAACATTTGATCTAAAGGAAATTAGATAAATATGCCTAAAATACTTGACAGTTCATGTAATGCAAACCAGAATAAATTAATCTTTACATTTTTTTGAATTTTTTTATGTACTTGAATAGTGTTATGAAAAAAATAAATATCGTTTTAATCCTTATACTTCATAAAATATTGAACAAATTAAAAATACCAGGAAAATTAAAATGTTCACATTTGATATTTATGAAATGTGATATGTATTTACTCGATTAAATTCATTTAGTTAAAAGATTAGCACCCATTAAAATAAAATAATAAAATAAGATAGAAACTTCCGTTTAACTGAACTCCCAGTCAATAGTCCATCAATTATTTCCGTATTATATAAACTTTTTACACGCCCATTGATCAATATTTCACGTTACTTCGAGCTTGCTACCTTTTCTCGTCTGGGATGTGTTTTAGCGCAATGTAAATATACTTATAGTATGAACGAATGAGAATAAAATCCAAGTTGTGACCTATACGTCAAGGAGGCAGCAGTCCAAAAATTAATAAAAATTAACCTAATATTTCAAAGTCTCAATAAACCTGAGTCTAGAAGAATATACTTTAGGATTTGAATGGGATGACTTCTCTGTATTCTGTATTATTTATACTGTAAATCCCATCCAGTCTCTCGCATCTATACAGATTATCAACGCAAAAAACGGCAGATTGTTTAAGGGTGTAGATGAGGTTAATAAAATAGTCAGGAATGGACAAAATTAAACTAGTCCAGGGAAAAGGCCGAAATATATTAAGAATTCAGAATATTACAAATAATTAAAAGAATAGACAGACAGACAGACATACAGGTTTAAAAATTCAAAAAAAAAACATAAAGAAATGCAGATTAGCCCACCCATGCCTCTAGTATGCTGATTGAATGGATTAAATTATTGCGGGTTGTTCTGAGTTTGTTAGAACACAATACCCTTCATACAGAGATACGATAAAACAGGATTAATGAAACTAAATTAAAAAAGCAAAATATATATATTTGCAGTTGTACCACTTAATAATAAAAGAACAACTGTCCAAAGATATTTTCAATGCACATATTTTGAATTATATGTTGATATGAATCTTTGATATAAATTCTTCATGCGAAAGCGCAAAAGAACGGATGCACAGATACAAGGACGCACATAATATAACTCTAACCCCACTCCCCTCCCCCAAAACACCCCACGTCTAAACAAATGTGATAAACATATACTATAACTTTACACATTTTCCTACAAAGGCTTACATATTTAAAGAAATAAACCGGATACGGGACGGACACACAGACACACGGACAGGAAAATATTACATTTCCTACTATTGTGTGAAGAGTTTACAAAGAAAGAAAACTTCCTTTTGTTATTATTCACGTTGTGTGTTCGAGTTATATTGACCTTCATCCTTATTTAGCATATTTCTATAAACGATTAATCCCTTCTTCCTGTTGTAAAAAAAGGACGAATAATTAAAATATTTTTCTGCTTCAAACGTCGATTTTAAATGATATTCAAGATTATGCTAATAGAAGGTCGTCAAGTATACTTAGAAAAGTTCGAAACGCAGCTTTTTCTCTAACTATTATGTTATAAAAAAACCACATATAAATCTTCAATACGAAGGTAAACTTTTAGCTTCAGATTATTTTCCTTTGAAAAGACACTAACTTTCAAATTCATGTTCACAGATTTGAGACAAATTCTTAAATTTTAATTATAATCAAGTACAACATTTATCAAATTATAAAACGTCTAAAACAGACCTTATACACGACATGAACTCAATACTATGTAGCTTATTTTCGCGTGTATGTCATATATGAAGCCATCTAATTAACCATCGAGTTGACATCCGAAGACCTCCGATGGTCATATAAGCGATATAAACATTAATATTAAAATAAATAGAAAGCGAACCCGTGCAATAGTGTTTTTTTAGTTCTGTTTAATTTCATAGTATTGATTATAATATATGCTAATCATCGTTTTTACTTGTATAAAAAAAAACTGTTTGAGGATCGAATCAGTCAATCAAATGATTAACCTTTGTTTCACTTTCAATGTAGACATTATTGTCTTTTAAATAACCGAACACACACAATTTATGCGTAATACACTTCTAGCTAAGGAATAAGATTGAAGTTTACATGCATACGGATTCAATGAGGTCGAGTTATTTACTTGCAAGTGAATTATTCATCATCAATGTTTCTTAGCTTAATTTGAAAAAAAATTAACCACACTGGGTGATAAAAGCAAATTAGTATTTCACTTTTACACTTTCATTAATGATTGAACAAGAAAAAAAAACATCATACTTTAGATTTTTTTATATATGTCGTAGCTAGTGCTCCTTTAAGAGTTTACATTGAAACACACACTACCTTAACAAATTAACAAGATTTTTGAAAGAATGTTATACATTGACAGTATATTAATGAATGAACAAAAATAGCAGAAAAATCAAGGCTCTGCGTGTATGTTTTCTAGATATCAGCCTTTGAAAATTGGGCGGGAAATAATTCTGTATTGATTAGGTGTAACACCACTAATTCGGTCCCGGTCTCAATGCACATATCAGAAAGTAGTACATAATTTACACAAAATAGTTCCTACGCATGAGTATAACTTTAGAAATATCTAGAGTATTTAGGTATTTGTGTTATCAAATTAAAGCTGAAGGACTGGTGATCACTGTAGAACATTTTTGGACTTATAATTTTGAATATTAAAAAATCTGCACCAAATTTATAAAGAGGGTACATTCTGTCTGTTCGTCAGATCTGAAGTACCTATTTGGTGCATCCGAATTTCCGGGAACCAGTTCTGTCTTATATGCCATTAAAAGTATGATTATTTTCAGTACAAGACACCATAAAGTGTTGCTTTGACATGCAATGATTGCCACTTTATTTGAACGTAAAACAAAAGAGGTGTGCCTGCTTGAAATGGAGGACTTTAACATAGAAATCAATGGGACCATGAATTAATGGTGTGCTTCCATTTCGTATGCATTTATATTGACATTGGCACTTTTTTTCTTTCAAAAACGATGAAGAAATAAAACAAAGATTTAATAAGATTTTCAAAGATGACATTTAACACTATACTTAGTGGGCAACTATTTCATTGGCACTGTATGGATGCAAACAGAGGCTTCCGAATATCTGGCAAAAATTCAAAAGAAAAGGAGCGACAATCTTTAATGTTTATAAGATTTATAAAATCATAATTTGTATCTCTACTTTAATTATAACAGTTGTTATCCATTCGTTTGATGTGTTTGGACTTTTGATTTTGCTTTTGATTTTGGATTTTCCTTTTTGAATTTTCCTCGGAGTTCAGTATTTTTGTGTTTTTACTTTTAACACGAAGGATATAAATCTTCTTCATTTATCGACTTTCTAGGGTAGAATTTTACAAATGTGTTAAAAGTATGATTTATTTCCATGCATCCCGTCAAAAGCAATTGTGATATAAGGCATATTCTATATTACCCTGTTCAAAGATATAAACCTATAATTCAGTGTTTGTCGTTGGTAACTGTCTACAATATCTATTTTTTTTTTTTTTTTTTGTCTTTAATCAGACAATTTATTTGCTGTTTATTTGGTTCACATTTTGTCATGTCAGAGCCTGTTATACATTTAGCTGTCTATACGGTTTATATGGGGCTTATTAGGTTAAAAGGTCGTATTGTGGTACGTCATTTTAAAATAATTTAGTCTCTATATTGGATAGTTGTCTAATCGGCAATCATGTAAACATCTTATTTCACATAAATAGACCGATTGTCAGACAGACAGACAGACAGACAGACAGACGAACGGACTAATAGGATGAATCATAGAAACATTTTCATTAGGTTGTTTTTAAATGAAACAGATAATTTTGGGGACAAAATAGATTTAATAAATGAAACACTTCACACATCGTAGCATTTATTACAGCAATATATTACAACATATACAAGTTAAGTAATACTAATACAAAAAGTTTAAATATAGCAATTGAATATATCAATTAAAAGCTTACTTCTTTGTATAATTCATTCAATGTATACCCATAAAAATGCACCTTGAACCAGTTTTCAACTAATGTATCGCTCAAATGTGATACTACGGAAGGGGTGTAGTTAAAATAGATTAATCATTGAACGTTGGTTGAAAAAGTATGTTTTCTATTTAAACAATTATCTACTTGAGCTGTTGATTTCCCAAAAATGAAGGACAGCAAACAGAATGGGAAACATGTGGAAAACAAATTATAGTTTACTAAACAAAAACAGAGCTTCAAATAAAAAAAAAATCTCTAACGTTACTTTCTCAAAAGAGGCTATACCAGTAAATATTTTCATAAAAAAAAATTGAAGCGAGAAGTATCAAAACATTACTTTTAAAATGTACGTACTTGTACAAAAAAAAGACAAAGAGGACGTGTCAATAGGGAAAGCATACTGGCACATATTTTCATATACAAATGTATACCTAAACTAGGTTGTATCGGGTTTTTTTATACATATTTTGGTAAATACATGCATTGTTCATTCGTTTGATGTGTTTTATCACACGATTTTGCCATTTGATTAGGGACTTTCCGCTTTGCTTTTTGGTATGCGTAAATCATCGTGCAATTGGTTTGATGTTGTTGGATAAAGGCAATGCACAGTTAGAAGCGTTGCAAATGTCCAAAATCTATACATGCTTCTTTCATTTTCTTACATACATAGTTAACACCTTTACTTACAAAAACACATATACTTTAAGCGTTTATGTGATAGAAAAAAAAATGTACAAAGACAAAACATCCAAACACTTAACAAATCATACGACTTCGAAACAAATTGTTAAAAAATTTGATGGCTTGACTAAGAAATGTATTCCAACGCACAGACCGAACCGCACAATGCCTCAAAATTTATTTCCATGCATCTCATCCCGTAAGAAGGAGTGGTGCTATTAAGGCATATTTTTTTTCTCCTGTTCAAAAGAACAAGCCTATACGTCAGTGTTTGTAGTTGGTTGCTGTCTATCTTTGTTGGGTTTTTTTGCCTTGAATCAGACATCTTTTTTTCTCTTTATTTGTTTCACTTTTTGTCATGTCAGGGCCTATTATAACTAACAATACGGTAAGTATGGGGTTTGTTAAGTTGAAAGGTCGTAGGGTGGCCTAAATTTTCTTAATTCTACGCCATATAACCAGTGTTGGATAGTTGTCTCATTGGCAATAACTAATTTCACATAAACACACTGATTGACAAATAGACGGACGGACGGGCGGACAAATATGATTATTCATCTTAAGTTTTGACACTTGGGTGTATTTAAATGACGCAGATAATGTTCTAGGCTTTACAGATTAAATAAATGAAACAATTCATACATCCTAGCGTTTATTACAGCAATATATTACAACCTGTACAAGTTAAATAATACTAATACAAAAGTTTAAAGATAACAATTGAATCTTTCAATTGAAATCTCCTTTCTTTATATATTTCATTCAATGTATACCGTAAACAACACCTTGAACCAGTTTTCATCTAATGTTACTGTATCGCTTAAAAACTTGACACTACAAAATTGGTATAGTTAAAATAGATGTTTGTTTAAAAGGTCGACTTTTTAAATTGAAACAATTATTTACTTGAGGTATTTATGACGTATAATTTTATATATAATAACCTTTGGAGCCCACATACATGTACTTCATAGTTATGTATAGTCTTATCGGGAGAGGAATTTGTAAAAGCAATAGCTACACTGTTTCCAATTTTTATATTATGCTATATTTACGGGTATCTGTTATCAGCCCATGGTCAAAACAAAACAAAATCCACTTTGAACCAGTTTTCAACTAGTGTATCGCTTAAATGTGATACTACGGAAGGGGCGTCGTTAAATTCAAATAAAGATTGGACGTTGGTATAAAAGTATATTTTTTTCTATATAAACAATTACCTACTTGAGCCATTGACATCGTTTGATTTTCAATATGACAACTTTTGAAGCACATACTTCATAGTTATGTATTTTCTTCTCGGGAGAGGATTTATATATAAATCGAAAGCTTCCCTGTTTCCAATCTTAATATTTAAGCTATATTTATAGGTATCAGTTTTCTAAACTCTAAGATTTATTTGACATAGAATAATTCCAGTAGGCTAATATGCTGACATATCGGTTAGTATTTCAATAAAATAAGTAAACACTGATGGAAAGTGGAAATCTCAAAATGAATGACAGCGAACAAAATGGAAATAAAAACTTGGAAAAGACATTGCTAGCTTCTCAAACAAAAAACAGACCTTTAATTTTCAGAAACATGTCTCTAACTTTCCAAAAAATGCAAGTATGCCAGTAAACATTTGAACATGAATTAATAATAGTTTGAGGGAAGTATTACCGTAATGTCAAAACATAACTTCTACAATGTACGTACGGGTATACAAACAGACAAACAAGGCGTGTAAAAAGTTAATAGAACATGAAATTAAAACGGAAAAATATCAGGACTAATTTTCCAACAAGGAAAGCATACTGGCATATATTCTCATATACACATATAAACCTAAACTAGGTTGTATCGATTTTTTTTATATACAAGTTTTAATCAATACATGCATTGGTATGGGTAAATCAACCGTGCAATTGGTTTGATGTTATCGGATAAAGGCAATGAGAGTTGCTAATGTTCAAAATTTATACATGCTTTTTTTTTTATCTCTCACACACATATATATACACACCTTTTGTTCTCTTACACAAACACATATACTTTAAGCATGTACATGATAGAAATAAAATTGTACAAAGACAAAAGTTCCAAACACTTGATAGAAAATACGACTTCAAATCAAATTGCTAAAAAATTTAATAGCCTTACTGAGAAATGTTTTTCCAACGTTTTTCAGTGATTCCAAAAGTTCTGTAAAAATGTTTGGGGATTTGTTTTCGACGTCATCGCGTGCCTTTTGTCTTACAGTTTTTTCATCAAGATGTCCTATTGGATAAGAACCCAGGGATGATCCTCTCCCCCTTTCCTTTCGTTTTTGTTTGATTCCGTGGTTGGCTTTTTCTAAATCGGAAAGCATCAATAGTCGTTGACGTTCTTTTTGTTGTAGCTGCTGATTAAGGAGAACTTCACGCCTGCGCAGTGCTGCAATTCTTTCGGATAATTGTCGGTTCTCTCCCTCTTCCATCTCTCCTTGACTGATCTCCTTTTGTTGCTGAATTCGTACCATTTCCATCTGTAAAGTTTGTTTTTCTTTCTCGGAGTAATCTTTTTCCCAATGCATCCGTGCCATTCTATCTTCTAGTTTAGATCTTTCATTTGTCAGAGCATGAATATCTTGCTCAAAATTGTTATGTAGTTTACGTCTCTCTCGTTTTTGGTCTTGTTCAAATTCTGCCCTAATTTGTTCCATGCGTCTCGCTAATACATCTTCTGCAGCAGCATACATCTCATTAGTATAACATACTCCGCCATTTTTCTCCACCATGTCGTCTATTTTTGTTATAAGTTCATTAACTTTTCTCTTCTTTTCAGATTCATTAGCAAGGTTGTCAACACAAATATATCTATTCTCACATTTGCGTACAATCTCTTTTAGTTCAGATGGAGCAGTTTCTAGAAATTCTTCAATGGTCTTCTGTTCTTGTTTTAAACTATCTTCACGAGTAAAGACTATCATCATATATCTGATGACGTCATGCCCAAAATGCTGTATAAAATGTTGGACTGTATCCTGTTCTTCTTTAGTATATCGTCCGATTGCGATGACGAGAAGAACAGCGTGAGGCCCAGGTGACGTCATACCAACACATTTGGATATCTCGCGCGTGACTTCAAAATTTAAATGGTTTGTATCAAATAGCCCTGGTGTGTCAGCGACTAAAAGAAGTCTATTTCCGTGATAAGTTTCTCCCCGGCTACAATTGACAGTCACAGATGATCCAGAGACCATTGCTACAAACTTGTTTTCTCCTAGAATTGTATTACCAGTGGCACTTTTTCCGCTTCCGGTTCGACCTACTAGCACCATTCGTAATTCTCCGCCATCTTCGGCACAATCTGTTTCTATGTCATTTCGACTCACAGATCGACTTGCTAAAAAGAAATAATTAAAGTAAAAATAAATACGCTGACAAAAATATTTAAAAATGGAAAACAATTTAATGTGGTATGATGCTTACATCTTCTTCAGAATAGTGAATGGCACTTAATATTCTAAAAAAAAGAGGCAATAATAACAGTAAAATGTAGCTTCAAGTTTTAACCTTTTTATACTAGTTTTACTTGCACATTAAATATACTATATATTCATTTTTATGGAGCAGTTGTATTATTTTTCTATTAATTTATTGAACGGATGAATGCATGAAATAAATAAACGGGTGAATTCATGAAATAACAAAACGAATGGTCGAATACATGAAATAACAAAACTGATAAACAGACCTGCAACAGACATATTAGCCTAAGCAATTGTCACTGTGCTCTCAACTCAACAGTTGTCTTAGGTATAAGTCGCTTATTTAAAAATATGTGTGGTGTGTCTTAATTCCCTTGCACAACAGTAAATATCAATAACAACAAAGGACGGAAATACCAGTCTCTTTGGTTTCAGTTCTTTTATCTTCCTTAAAGCTGATTATATAAATAAATATACAAATGACGCATGTATCACGAGATGGTTCGATGAATTATCGTAAAATCTATTCAAGGAAATATGTTAAATCCAAACTATCTATAGACTTACGGATTGTATTGTTTTCTATATACATAGATGTTTAAAACGAATACTTGTACATTTTTATCACAAAGATCTAAATTAAATACGTTGTAAACGAGAAATGAAAAGATAGTTATCCTAACCTTATATTTGAATATATTAGTCGTTTGCTTCTGTGCGAATATTAGAAACGTGTTCGGACCAAATAACCCTCTTCGGGCCACTTATCATAATTATTGTCTGTGTTGCCTGAATGTAATCAAGTATTGAAATTTCTGTTTTAGGGTACTGATTCCAAGGTACAAGCGAGTATAAACAAAGGTGAATATGTTGTTAACTTTGGTGAGACAACAACATAACGACAAAATATAAGGCCGACACATCAGCAGGCATTCTTGAACATTATTTAAAAATTGAATGCTTCTTTTTGTAAATTCATTGGGGTGTAAAAGCGTTGCCCGAAATACATTTTGTATGAAGCGCTTCCGCATTCTAAAAATGTGCGCACGGTCAACGCTTTGACAAAACTATGAAATGACCAAAAGAAGCATTCAATACTTATAATTACATTTGCGCGCTATCATAATGAAAACACGATTACAATCAAGTGTTTCTTTTACCTGTGCACTTTATTGTAAAGGCTCGTGCCATCATGAAGTTCGTTTTGATATGGATTTTAATTTCAGAATGACGCGAAATTGCTGTTAGCCAATAAGAATAACGTATTGTAATGAAACACACATCTAATGTAATTATAGTTTTAATGTTCAAAAAGGACAAATGGATTATACACAAGTTTTTCAACTTGGTAAGGTCTTTTCTACATTATAATAGACCATCAGTTGAAGATCGAAAGGTACATAAAATCAGGCAGATACAACAGTAGAGAAGAACAGTATTAACACAAATACCGAACTCAGAGGCAAATTAAGGTGGTACCCAACACCTTAACTAAATTTAATTTGACTCGTTTAATTTTCTTTAAATTTTGACAAAGTATTTACTTTGACCCTTTGACAAAAATATTCAAAATTTCAAAAATTTTGAACCAACCGTTTAATTAGAAAATTTACACTGGTTATATAGCAGTTTGACAAACACTTATTTTGATCATTGAGAAGCTTAATATTCCCTTAATAATATAACGTCATTAAAACGTTCTGCTGATTTTACAGAGTTATCTCCCTGTAGTGTTAGGTACCACCTTAAATAAGGGGGAAGTCTATTAACCCTTACATAATCAAACGTGAGAATATATCAACCATTCAACCAACAGAAAGCTCTTTACTCTAAAATAACGTGACGTAATACATACATAACAAATAACAAATTATGAGAGGTGGAGATGGATAAGGGATGATGAGAATGAAGAGGAGGGAAACGGGAGGCATGGCATAGGATCCGGTAAAACTGAGGACCGATTTTTGTCTAGGAGCTAGAGGACGGAAGTGTAAATAGGCCGGAGATTACGAAAAGGGGGCCACGGTGAGTGGAAGTTGGGCAAAGGGATTATGATTGATTGACCGATTAATTGTTGGTTGCTAACAGTCCAGTGGCAAAATTTTCATGCATGTTCAGGGCGATTTTAGGTTGTTATTTATTTACTCATTTTTTTCTTGATACTGTTAATTTAGAATTCAATGAGTGCATTTATTATTGCGAATCCTAAACAACTAGGGAAAATGTGAAATCTAAATAATGCGATTGGAATAGTTACATGAAGGATAATCACTATTGAAAATATGACTACATGTTTTTATTATTTCGAACCTGATACATTATTTTCATTGATAAAAACTTCGTAATAATTTCTGAATTTACACAGAAGCATTATAATTAATCAACAAAAAGTTCAGGTTTTGGCTTATAAATCAGATAAAAGACAAGATAGTTGTACAACAATTCATTTTGTCATACAACAGCAGTGTATGTTTCAATAAATGACAGAAATATAAGCAGGTGGAAGTGTAAAGGTATCTGGGAAATTTAAGATAATGACACTACTCCCGTGTTATTAAATCAAATACCCCTTTTTATATCGGATAACGTCGTCTCCTATCTTCGTAGCTAACGTCATTTTGTTATGAGAAGACTATATATCTAATACTTATAACATCCTTAAGTTTAATCGATATGTTATGATGTAATAATTAAAATCATATAATATCATAAGTGTATTCAGGAGTTGGGAAACTTCCGTTTACAAACTGAAATTTCCGTATATTGATATGTATTGTCGAGAGCAAAAAAAAGAATGTTTTAGGGGAGGTATTAAGATGATGGTTTTTTATTGAATTTATCGATATGTCATGATATATAATAAATGTTCATGTTAACAACATTAACTATCATAAGTTAATCCAGAATTTGAGAACTATTTACAGACTTAATTTCCTTATAATCGAGTATATTCGAGCATCGCTCTATCCCATTTAGAATTTACAGACCCCGTATATATCGTATTTGATCACAAGCACACTATGTACATGTAACTAATAATATTTTTTTTAATTAAGTAGCGAAAATACTAATGAAAGTATTTAGACATTGCTTTAAATGAGCGATCAGCAAAATCAAGTCTCGAGTAAACAACAGTAAAGAGGTCCATGTATATGGTTAAACACGAAAACGACATATGCATAAAATATTTGTGACATTTCATGTAAAGCAAACAATGATATATCAATCTTTAAGTTATTCGTATTTTTTTTCACATGCACTTGAATGTTATGAAAAGTTAAATATCTTTTCCATCCTTATACGTCAGTTAGTATTAAACAAAGATACCAGGAAACTAAAAATGTTTACTTTCAATATTTATGGAATATGATATGTATTTAACTGATTATCTTAATTCATTCAGTTAAGATTAACACCCACTGAAATAAAATAAAAAAAATAAGATAGAAATTTCCGTTTAACTGAACTCCCAGTCAATAGTCCATCAATTATCCGTACTATATGAACTTTTACACGCCTATCGATACATACTTCGCGTTATTAATAGAGCTCGCTACCTTTTCTCGTCCGGGTGTTTTTTTTTAGCCAAATGTATAGGGAAAACGGTACTATTTATTCTGCCATAGGCGACAATGTTAACATTTTCTAAATTTACCGCTTTTTAAGATAAAAACCTGGATAAAACAGTTATATGTTGTGTTAGTACTTTATTATTCTGTTTAAAAATTAAAACCAAATAGTATCATGACCAACTTCCAACGGAGCTTGTTTATGTTATCCATGCCAACCGTCATTTTGCACCAAATTTATGAAAGTTTGCAAATTTTCGAATAATTCTCTAGAAAATATTTCAATAGGTTTTAAAATTTATATTGTAAATATACACACTGCAGTTATTCATAGATAAATAAAAAATATATTGTACCCTTACATCCAATCACAGCGCTCCTAATTTGACTTCCTTCACCTGCCTTGGGTACACAAAAGGCCAACCTAATGCTGGGAAAATTTAATACTACCGTTTTCCCTATACACATACCCATATTATGAACGAATGTAAAAACAAAGGAATGTTGTGGCCTTCACGTTAGGATGCAGCAGCCAAAAATTGATAAAAATTAACCTATAATTTCAAGCTCTCACTCAACCTGAGTCTAGAAAAGAATACATTAGGGTCTGAATGATATGGGAGGACTTTCATTTCTGTAATCTATATTTTCAATACCATCTTTTCTTTGTACATTTAGCCATTATTCTCTATTCTTAATATTTTGGCACCCAATTATTAGATGTATTTTTTACATATTACAACCAATTGCATTAAGTGTGAATGGACAAAAATAAACTAGTACAGGGAAAAGGGTAAAGAATTCAGAATATTACAAATAAGAAAAAAAGAGAAAGAAAAGGACATACAGCTTTGAAAATAAAAGAACAAAAAAAAAAAGATGCCTCGCCCGTCCATGACTCTTGTATGCTTCGTGAATGGATACATTATTACAGGTTGTTCTGGGTTAATGGGAAAACAAATATACTGTCATACAGAACTATGACAAAAGAGATTTTGTGAAATTTTTTCCACATAATAATAAAAGAACATTTTCAACGCACATATTTTTAATTATATGTTGTTATAAATCTTTGATTTAAATTGTAAATGAGAAGCGCAAAACGACGGGTGCACAGTTACAGATACAAGGACGCACACTTTAACTCCCCCCTCCAAAAAAAACCAAATGTGCGTGATTATTTCTATTACTTTACACATTTTCCAACATAGGCATACATTATAAAAGAAAGTAGAAACAGGTTAAACTGGATACGGGACGGACATATGAACATTCGGACAGGAAAACATAATATTTTCTACTATTGTTTGAAGAGTGTACAAAGAAAGAAAACTTCCTTTCTGTTATTATTCACGCTCCCTGTTTCAAGTTGATGACCTTAAACATTATTTAGTGTATTTCTATAAACGATTAAAATCTTCTTCCTGTTGTAAAAAAAGACGACTATTTCAATAATTAAAACATTTTCTGCTTAAAACGTCGATTTTAAATGATATGAAAGATTATGTGAACTGAAGGTCGTCAAGAACTTAGAAAATATCGAAACGCACCTTTTCTATTATCTCTAAAAATAATATCATATGAAATTGTCAACATTCAGGTCTTTCCAAAATTACTTGTCAGGATTATTTTAATAGGGTCATTTTAGACAAATCCCACACAGATCTTCTTATTTTTTTTGAATAACGTTTCTCAAAGCCCTCTCCCCCTTTCCCCCTCCACATGAAGCTCAGAATTCACTACGAATCATTATTGCCAGATAAGCTAAATAGTTGCTATCTGTTTTATAACATACAAATGCACTGGGTTTTTTTTTTGTGTAATTTTTAACCGCACGCGCTTTGGTGCTTTGGGAATGGATAGGCTATTTTTCTAAATTTTTGGTTTATGTTTTATTCATTGGTTAACATTGATTAATATTTTATAAACTAATTTCACTTATTTAATTTGTTCTTGCTCTTATTCATTCGATTTTACAATTATAACAGTACTTTAGATATGGTACGCCTCTGGCCGGTTTTTATTAAATTTTCAATAGTGGTATAACCTTTACAATTAATTATATATGATGCTCTAAAAATGAAAATAAGCATAGAGGGTCTTCCTATTAAAACTACTTGTATTGCTAAATTGTACGCAAATTAGCAAAATCACATTAGATAAGTGAAAAAAGCAAATATATAATTAAGGAGATTTAATTTTTTTATTTGTTGCCCTATTTTCTCTAATCTTTGTCCATATTTCTGTATATTTGGAACATAATCTCTATTCTGTAAACCCAATCCATACCCTTATATATACACTCGGTGGCATATGTTGGGTGGTTATTCGTCTTTTAAAAAAAAATGATTGCCAATGAGACAACTATTCAGAAGAGACCAAAATAACACAAAAGTAAACAACTATGTGTCACCATGCGGCCTTCAACAATGAACAAAGCAACATACCACAGAGTATATTAATAAGTGTAGGAAGACACTAACCTGTGGCATAACCAGTTGACATATTTTGAACTGGAGGTTTTGATGGTGTCAGCACTGGTGTCTGGGATTTCCGTATCGACTCTGATTTTGAGATTTCACACATTTCACAAACTGTTGAAACAGAATTGTGAAAGGTACAGTCACTGCAGGTCCAATCTGAAAACGTGAGATATGAATTTAAATCACTCTTATAGATCGAAACACTAGTTCCTTTGTTGAAAAACAAGATTGTATCTGAAGTGTTTCAGCTTCAACAACAATGAAAATATTTATACAAATGTACATGTATGTGATATAAATCGTCAAAATAAAACAATGGTCTTAAAAGTTCTCGGAAATAACAGATATTTCTGGACAGAAAACAAAGGAGGTAGCAGGAAATATAAACTATTTACTAGTTTCATTTCTTGTTTTTATATAGAGTAGACCGTTGGTTTTCCCGTTTATATGGTTTTATACTAGTAGTTTTTTGGGGCCCTTTATATATAGCTTGCTGTTCAGTGTGAGGCTAGTCTCCGTTTTGAAAGCCCTACATTAACCTATAGTGGTTTACTTTAATAAATTGTTAATTGGATGGAGAGTTGTCTCATTGGCACTCATACCACATCTTCCTATATCTATCAGACTCAAAGTAATTGCCTTTAATTGGCAATATATATATATCTATAACTTTGATCATCTAGGGGTCTCCTCATGGGGTTTTTGCTTATTTGATTACTTGTCCGTTTTATAGTGATTATTTGATAACTAGTACCAGACCATTATTTTATAATCTCGGACTGTATTTACGATTACTTGATTTTCTTGTTTAAAAAATAATTCCTGATTATATGATTGTATAGTGGCAAGAGATACAGTTTGTAATGTTTATGTGATTACTTGGACAGCCCCATAAAGAGCCTCATCTAAAACGATATTGGGTGCTTCGCAGAATCGTACATTACTAGTCCAGTCAATACAGCGGATAACCTCGAGGTAATTGCAACAGATTTTTTTTTATTTGCACATTACTAAAGAAGCACCATGAAAAAATCGGAAAAGGGGAAAGTGTTATAATTTCACCTGGTTTTTTTTTACATGATACCTTGTAAAATCGTCACAGCGACATGGCAAACAATAGCTTCGAGTATTCATTTATCAACATTTTTAAAAATCATTGAAATAAGAAGGTGTGGTATGGGTGCCAATGAGACAACTCTCCATCCAAGTCACAATATGTAAACAACTTGAGGTCAAAATTTCGGCATACGCCGCGGAGCTTCAACATTGAGTCTGTTTTCAAAAGTAGCACGAAATGAAATTACAAGATAATAGAACATTTAGAATGTTTTCAGAATTCATGTAGACTTAATACATTTTTTGATTCAAATATAGAAAAAAATAATTCCTGACTGTATGTTAATAAGGGGGTCTCATTGGGGGGTTCTGATCCCGGATCCTGATTACTGTTTTGTCGGATTCCCGTATCCCGCTTACACTTTGTGCGTAAGAAATTCTCATTTTTTTTTATGATTTCCCTTGAGACCTCATTTCCCGTTTTCACGAAACAATAATTTGACTTTGACACGCTTACAAAAGATAGGCAATCCCGCGTCACGCTTAGACCCCAATGAGACCCACTAATAAGAAGATGTGGTATTATGAGACAACCAAATAACATAGATATTATATATCAACTACAATGCAAATCACCACGTACATTTTGGTATATAAACATGCATGCATAGGTACATGTATGTATTTCAGAGGATCATGGTGTTTGTACCTTTACCTGTTATCGACATCCTAAATTAAATTTGTTAACTATGCAACTTTTTCAGCAAAAAAATACCACTACTTTTAAACAAACAACACAGTTTTCTCGTTTGAATTGTTTTACATTGTTATTTCGAGGCTTTTTATAGCTGATTACGCGGTGTGGGCTTTGCTCATTGTTGAAGGCCGTACGGTGACCTATAGTTGTGTCATTTTGGTCTTTTGTGCAGAATGGTCTCATTGGCAATCATATCACATCTTCTTTTTTATAGATCCCAATACCCGAAAAACATACCAAAACAACCAACCAACAAAATAAGTTCCAAACAATACAAACACAACACTACGCCAAAGATTGGAGATGTATTTCATTTCAAATTACAATGCCAATGCAATCTTATAAATGTTCCACAGATGGAATAGAAGAAAAACTGTCGGTCGCTGCAAATTTAATAAATCTTCCAGATTATCAATCACACTTACATGTACAATAACAAAATGAACTAAAAAGACACAAATTTGATGAACATACCTTTATCTGCTGTCGGATCTGATCCTGTATGTTTCAGATCAGATGTGTCCGATCCTGGGTATTTAAGTTCGGAGGTAGCGCCATTTTGGTCCATGCCACTAATATCAGGGTACGTTAATACTGCATTAGGATTTCTGAGGTTACACGTAGGACATATATCGACTGTTCCTTTATTTAACAAAGTACAAGACGAGCATTCCCAGTCAGACATGTTGTAAAGAACACAGCCTCTTCCTCGTTACCAAGACATATATGACAATGGCCGATCAAGCGAACACTTTTAAGTGTTTTAATAAATCAATTTTTCATCATTCACTTATATACTCAACGATGACTAAAATAGCAACTGAAAATTGTATCTATTGTACGTAATACTGATTTGTCATAATATTTTCCTCGTATAAAGTAATTATAACGGTTATTTTCCATTTCTGTAACCTTTTAAGACATATGATATATATATATCAACAGTAGGCAATGATCCAACGTATGGCCTCTTCAGTGGGAAATTCCAGAAACTCCTTCAAATTCATAAATATTTCTATATAGGTCTGCTATGTTCTTGCAGTACATACATTGTATTACCTTTTAAATTTAATTTATTCACAAATATGTATACTAAATAAAATTTAATTTCAATGTTGTGTTTTAAATATTGCGCCAATCCCTCGTCGAACCTCTACGTTTTTCGTCCTCTGCAAATTAATACATTGGTAATTTCCACAGATTAAAAATATATAAATGAAGCTTTAGCTTTCACGTGTCAAACATTCGCATTCTAAAGCACAGCATATGTTACTCAAACACTAGTATCATTCATGATACGAAACTAAAAGTTTATAAAAGTGAACCCAATGATAGCCAATTAACACATTGGACCAGCTGTATACAAAGTTCGATGTTTTTATTTTTTTACGTTATTTTGTAATGACAATAAATTGTGTAAGGTAATAAATCTATACGTACAGGACATATTTGGGGCAAATTATGTAAATAAACTGAGGAAATAATATTTTTGTCAATTTGTCTATTTCCCTTAGCACAGATAACACAATGTGTTGTTTTATATATCTATGATGTATTATATCAATATGAAAAGCTTGCATAGAAAAAGGTTTAATCATGTACTTGAGATCATGTATTTAAATCTGACTGACATATATACAGACATGTGTACATCCCTGCATTATAGTGTTCTATTGATAGTTGTCACAATGGAAAGTGACCTATATACCACATTTTAGACCGGGGATTCCTGATCTATATTTGCGCTGTATTTGGAGTGCGACGTTACGCACGGTATTGGTGCCACTCAGCGTTACACGACGTTCCTAATAAAACGACGATTTTGACGTTGTTCCACGGAAAGTTTCAAACGTTGACCTTATATTCTACTCATTTGAAAATGCCGCTTAAAGTAAAGAGATGTCCGAAGTTGCTTCTTTATGTGGTTTTGTTTTTTCAAGCCGGTGCAAATGCAAAACTCCATTGAATTAAAACAAAATTTTAGATACATGAACATTTTTTTATTTTTGCGAAGAATTGTCTGCAACAATAGCACAAAATGACAATTTGATGTCTTGTAAAATGATTTAAATATATAAAAAGAAGATGTGATATGATTGCCAATGAGACAACTCTCCCCAAGAGATCAAAATGACACATAAATTAACAACTATAGGTCACTGTACGGCCTTCAACAATCAGTTTCTTCTATTTCTTAAAATTAAGCAATGCTCTCTCTGCCAGAAGACGTCTCCTATCTTTGCAAGTGAAATTGTAAATATTTCGTTTCTTGTTTCTGTCTCTTTTCCCCAATTACACGTTTGCATATGTTTGTTGTAATTTGGTAATTTCGCTCCCTTAATAAGTCTTCAAATGCTTCTTGATTTGTCTTTGATTATGTGAAAGATGTAGGTAGTATATCGCAAGCTATTTCTTTTCATAATCTTATTTTATCAACACTTTAATCCTGAGACTATTATACTAACGTTAATATAAAATTCCAAGAATTTGTTTTTATTTGATTTTTCTTAAACAGTGACTTATAATTACATTACAATTCATCTATACTATTAAACGAGAAGACCTCATTTTGGGTGTCGCTTTTTCTTCTTTCCACAATTAATTAATCAACACGACTCTGTGTCCTATAGGTACAGTGCATAGTCGCATTTGTCATCCATTCATATGATTATTCAGATTGAGTTATTTTGGGAGAAAATCGAGAAAAAGGGCATGCGGATATTGTCCCGTCATTGGACAAAATTTTAAGTCAGATTATACTTCCGGTTTGCGTTTTTCTGTTTACTTTGAACATACATATACTACGAATAAAGTGTATTTTCAGAATTCTACCTGCTATCATTTTCAAGTTTACTATCCACGGTGGTCACAGAGTTTATTAAATAGAGAGGGTCTGTATACTATATCAATGACCACCATGGATCGATTAGAAAACTTAGAATTGAAAGAAAATACACTTTATTTATATAGTGAATGTTCATAATATACAGATAAGCGCTAAAATTATTCATGTGCACTTTTGATACCTTTTCTGAAATTCTCCAGTCATTAAATCTTTTACAAAATTCATTGATTACAAAAAAAAGAAGATGTGGTATGATTGCCATGTTGACAACTCTCCACAAGAGACCAAAATGACACAGAAATTAACAACTATAGGTCATCGTACGGCCTTCAACAACGAGCAAAGACCATACCGCATACTCAGCTTTAAAAGGCACCGAAAAGAAAATGTAAAACAATTCAAACGAGAAAACTAGCGGCCTTATTTATGTACAAACAATGAACGAAAAACAAATATGTAACGCATAAACAAACGACAACCACTGAAGTACAGGCTCCTTACTTAAATGTTCACAACATACTAAATGTATATTCATATTGAAATTGATAGAAAACCACACATTGGGAATTTTGGAAATAAAGGAGGAGGGATTAAAAAAAAATTTCCTGTCCCCAATAACCTATGATTTATGATAATTTTGCTGAAATTCTCCAGTCATTCAATATTTCACAAAATTCTTCCAACAACACTTTACATACTTTAAACTACGCTCTGAATGCCCGCGATTTAGCGGGTGTGTTCTAGTATTATTTATTTTTACGTATAAGTAAGTCCACAATCTTAACATCAATCCCGATTTTATGGAAAATGCTTACTATATCATTATTTCAAAAATCTCTAACAAAAAAAACTTTACAAAATGTGCATCATGTTTGAAAAAGAAATACGTGCTCTTATGTTGCCGTTGCCAACTTTCAATGATTTAAAGTTGGTCGGGGTCTAGATTATTTTTTATTAATAAGAAAACGTTTTCATTGATTATTTTTTTTAAAATCAGGATTGTTTTACCAGGCAAATAATTAAGAAAATTCATGTTATGTAGGAATTTACACATTTTGCACATAAATCAGGCCGTTAGTTTTCTCGTTTGAATTGTTTTACATTTGTCATTTCGGAGCTTTTCATAGCTGACTATCAGGTAAGGGTTTTGCTCATTGTTGTTTGCATATAGAAATTATTAATTGGTATTACACGGCCGCATCTTCTACCTAATTGTGAAAATGAGAACCGTGATTCTGTATTGTTTTGTTTTTGCTTTCGGAAACATATTTAGCAAGCTATCCTTTCATCTGATATTTTTTTCACAAACTCAAGCTTCAAAAAAGGGTCGGCAATCAATACTTTTTTTTAATATTTGAAATTATAGAATTTGGCAAAGTATGGAAAACTTTTACACAGACCAATACCTACATCACAGATTACCAGCAGGTCGAAATCCGATTTTGAATAATACAATTATTTTTTTTACTAGATGTGATTTTTTTTAAGTAACTGCTATATGTGCATGTTTACATAGTTCAGTGTTTTCTCAAGCGAACAACTATGGACCGTCAGGAATGCATTTCATGCATTTTTTATACTCAACAATATTTTTGGTTCCGCGCTTCCATTTTCAACATATAACTGAGTATCGGTTTACACAAAATCTTCTTTGACATTCATCTGATTATTTTTATGTTTTCGGTTTCAATCTTTTTGGTTTCGTTTTCACATTGTTTTAAAAGTATAATCAAAGTACTGAAGTACTGAACCTCGGATGACCGCAAGTTCTTGTGGATGGTCACAAGCACTTGTCTCAGAAAAAAAGTCACATTTCTATAATATATACCGGAAAACGGAGGCTTATGTACAGAGATATATTTTTTCTGAGACAAGTTCGTGCGTGGATGATGAATGAATGTCAAGGAATTCAACTTCACTGCTTTAATATCTATTATATTGTGGCGATACAAATACGTATACTCTTGTTTGTTGTTATTTATTATATTTATAATTGTATATAGCAGTTACATGTATGTATAATTTTCATCCAATTGTATATCAAATGTTCTATTCTACGATTCTAATAAAAGTGCAGTACAAGTGCATGGTGGACACTCTTCTATAACAATTCGATTTTTCCAATAGATTGGATTTGAGTAGACATTCATATTTTCCCAAAAAAACTTTCTTCTGATATTCTTCCGCATGCGTTAAAACAATTTTTCTGTGCGTGTGCATTTTTGAATGCATATAAATATTTGTAACGACATAATATTTTCGTATTATAAATTTCTGTTCTTATGAGTATTCATTGAAGAAGTGAATTTATAACAAGCGATAAGAAATGTTATTTTGCACTCGATGATATCCGCGTATTTATACGATCGGTTACCAGTCAAAAACGAAAGTCAAATCTCTAAGGCAACAATACATCGGAATGCCCACACGGTCATCGCGATGTAAAAATTAAAATGCAAGCTATGTTTTGTGGCGTTCTGCGAAGATAAAAAAAATGATCTACTTTACACCGCAGATTGATTGGTTGATTTTTTTCTAGAATGAGTTGGGAGTGTCTGTAAATTAATACCTTGGAGCTAGTTGCTACATGTTTGTGTGCCATCCATCATATATGTCGGACAACTACTCTCTCACTCTCTCTCTTTCGTTCTTTCTCAAATTATGGTAAAAGAAAAGTTTCAAATTTCAATATACTAGTTTCATCACATGCCTATGTACCAGGCAATTCTGTTGGAGATTCGAGAAAATAATCTTCATTCTGCCACACTACACCTAAGCGTAATAACCTTATTTTTCAAACACATAATGCTAGGTAGATGACTAGGAATTGTTCTACTCAGAGTAGATAAAAAATCATCGTTAGCTATACTGAAATGTTTATGACATACAAGTATTTCTCTGATAAAACGTTTTGTTAAATGAGTCGATGCGACAAAAAAAAATGATTGCACGTTTTACTGAAATGTTCACGACTAAGGTGTACTTTTTCTCATACAATTTTTGTGAGAATTTTCATTCATGTGTATAGCTTCGAATTACAGATACTATCTGGCTTAGAAGAATAATTAAGAAGATTTCACTTTTGATCGCATTTTCTTTTTCAATGTATCTTGCTTTTATAAAGTGGGAGTGTGGTCATTAGTAAGTTATCTCTTTGTTATAGCTCCGAGGCCTTGTCTTTATGACGTATCTGAGTTAAATATTTCGACATCTTATATCCTTGAAACAATGCAGATCTATACTTTAATGCATATTAAACGAGAACTTAATTTTATATAGATCATACAATATCATGAAATTATGTTATGCCAAATATGCAAGAAAATTCGTATACAGTTTAACGTTATTATAACGCGAACGTCAAATTACGGTTACGGGGACATTTCATTGGACATCTTAGATCGTTTCGGATTTTCTAACAGCAACTCAAACAAAAGTACATATCATATCATTTTAAAGGAAATTAAATGTATTTTCCATTCATATCAGTAAACAGGTGTTAAAAAATTGAGATATAGTAGAATTTCGTTTGATAAAAAGCCTCTGAATTATTCTTTGTGTTATTTTGTCCATCGGGACATTTTATTGGACACGGGGAAAATGACGATGTTTTTAAAATAAGACCGCAGTAACTTAATGATGACTTCAGATAGCTTCTTCAGGACATGTATAATTTTTCTGATATTATTAAAATCCATTTTCGTCCATAATATCTTATGAAAGTGAAGACAGAAAAAAAAAATACGGGTTGAGCAGCTAATTGGGACATTTTTTCTCTTTTTTATTTAAATTCTTTTGACGACCTTCCTTCTCTTAAAATCAAAAACGTCTGTTACTTCATTTTAGGTTAAATGTATACAAAACAATTGCAAAATTTTTAACCATTCTACTTACTAATGAATCCGCACTGGGATTTTAAAGACTCGCATAAAACAAAATTGTAACAGCGGGACACCCTTGAAATGACGTTATAGGCATCGAAATGAGCAAATTTTTTCATTAAAAAATAGACAAAGCACAAAATCATCTATGTTATTGATTTCTGTGGTTTATTTCCTTTCGAATGATATGCATAACATGGATATTTATTGTATAGGATAAGAGTTTGGATTTGAATAACCCGCCTTCTAACCCATATTTCCAAAGTGACACCAATATCGTGCACAACGTCTGTATCATTAGAACGCTTCACGATCCCCAAACCGGGGATTCTGTTCTGCAAGTAGTTGTTGAGTTCGGAGTTATTAGTAAAATTACCAAGTTGAACTTAGTTTAAGGACCGTATACAGAGCGTTAATTCGAAAAGTTTATTATATAAATACGATAACGCCGCAACGTTTTCCGCTCTTTGAATTGGTGTCATGCCCGTCTCATAGTACTCGTATTATTTTAATAAATCAAGAATGAAAATAAAATTGTTATACAAGTCATGTTTCTGTTTTTTTCTTGTTTCTATTATCTCATACTGCCTAGAACTGCGAACCGTTATTAACCATTAACGAAATGGGCCAACATCTTTTTCAAAAGTTGTATTGAAAGATAAATCAGGTCGAGCAGTCATCATTGCTGTTTTTTTCTCTTTATTTGATCAAGTTTTAAAAAAATTTACCAAAATTGCAGATCTGTCCTCTATTTTCTATTTGAAGCAATGTAAGTTGATGTACATTGACGAAAATCACAAACAACAAGACATTAAAGCATAGAAACATTGACACCATCATGATCCAACCATGCATTGTCGGACCGATTATAGACCAGTTGATCCGTCTAAAATCTAGTACTCGTATACACCCTTACATGAAGATACCAAAATCCGATATCTATAATTTATTTATTCTATTTTTCAAAAAGTAAAACCCTGTCGGGTTGAAATGCTAACATGATATACACAAGAAACATACTAGTATACAATGCAAGTCTAAAACAGGTAATAATAAGTATATACTAGTATACAATGCAAGTCTAAAACAAGTCAATAGACTTGGTAATAATAAGTATATACTAGTATACAATGCAAGTCTAAAACAAGTCAATAGACTTGGTAATAATAAGTATATACTAGTATACAATGCAAGTCTAAAACAGGTCAATAGACTTGGTAATAATAAGTATATACTAGTATACAATGCAAGTCTTAAACAAGTCAATAGACTTGGTAATAATAAGTATATACTAGTATACAATGCAAGTCTAAAACAAGTCAATAGACTTGGTAATTATAAGTATATACTAGTATACAATACAAGTCTAAAACAAGTCAATAGACTTGGTAATAATAAGTATATACTAGTATACAAAGCAAGTCTAAAACAAGTCAATAGACTTGGTAATTATAAGTATATACTAGTATACAATGCAAGTCTAAAACAAGTCAATAGACTTGATAATAATAAGTATATACTAGTATACAATACAAGTCTAAAACAAGTCAATAGACTTGGTAATAATAAGTATATTATACTAGATAGTTGGCCGTCTCTGAAACTAAGGGACTCTGGGTAATTCAATTGTTTGTAACCCAAAATAAAAATAACGTCACGTCATTGGTTGAATTTCATTGTTTAGGACGTGTTTAACCAATCACGATGCTTTGGTGTACGCTTTTGAAAATATTACTCAGAATGCATTAGATTCTGAAAAGGCGAATTGGCTAATGAGAACCTAATTATTTCGCATTTCCATGTATTGCTCTAGATAAATAGCCTACAACACTAGACAAAATATATATATTTTTAAGATCTAAAACAGTTTTATATTTAGAGTTTGAATCAAGTCAAAATTAGGATAATGGGTTTTTTAATTGCTTTTACAAGGGGAATTATAATATAACTGTTGATTTGGCAATGAAGGAAATAGTTATCCTCATCTTCTAAAGTTTTACAAACGTTACACGCTCTGCGTTCTCTTTCAATTTTTTTATCCTAAGTTATTGTCCCTTACACGGAGTTTGGTTAAAAGTTGACGACCATTACGTGTTTTTAAGATTGCATATGCAAGTAGTCTCCTAGTTTAATTTCATTTTCAAGTTTTCGTCAAAGGTGAAGTTTTGAACTGTTATCGATATTTGATATTTATATAGTAGTCTTAGTAGTTTTTTTTTAAAGAAAAGATAAAGGACTACCTTGTCGATAAAAGAGATCGGTTTCTTTATATTAGTGTAACTATTTCGACTTCCAATAAGATTTACTATTTTAACTTAGTCTGTCGACGAACACCAAGCGGACAGACGCAAAGTAAAGATATTAGATCACACAACACTACTTGGCAGGTGCGCAAATAGAAAACAACATACAATGTATCATACTGAGAAAGATACCTTTAATACACCATACAATAACTATTATATTTTTTCCTGGTAGTATATATGTGGGCTGACCACTCCGTTAGAATGTGCATGCACGGAAGTCATGGCTGACCACGCCATAAGAATGTGTGCATGCACGGAAGTCACGGCTGACCACGCCACCAGAATGTGCATGCACGGAACTCACAACTGACTAATCTGTATGAATGTGCACGGAAGTCGCATGTGCATAGTCTTTCTTTCCATGTCACAATTACAATATGTGCACGGAAGTCATATGTGTATCATTTCCATTTCAAATTTATATATACATCTTATTAATAAAAGGAGCATGATGACGTATACATGTTATAAGGCAAAATACTACAATAAGTCACACGTATATTTTCACAATAAGGAAACTAAAATCAGCAGGTTTGGGAAAGTTCGTTTTGGTACATCCTTTAGATTTTTGTGACAAAATAAGCTTCCTTTTCTCCCTTATATTTAATATTAACTACATCGCTTTATCATAATTGATATTTGATAACTGTTTGATGCTTCAATTTCCAGCAGCAAATATTACATACAAAAACCATAGTAAAGATATTAAAATAAGTAGTTGGTATAACTTGTAACGGTAATTCTAAAACTGACATTTAGGGATCAAAATGCGCCAATAATGTATCATGACATATACTAGTATCTGGGAACAGTATTCCTGCATATATGAACAATTATATGCCACAATTCCTTTTAGAAGTAAGGACCACTTTTCTGTTATCAACACCAAATTCTTTTGATAAAATAAATCAACTTTGAACTCCAAGATTTATCTTCTACATTTCTTAATTGGCAGCGACTTTACTACATTTCATTTCGTAAACCAGTGATGGAAAATAAAACTAGAAAGGGCTATCTCTTATTTATCGTTCTTTTGGAAGTTGTAAATCATTCCCTTTAGTTTCTAAGACCATACTGGACATAAGTGTTTTCACACAACAGGACATCCGTAGCAATGTAACAAAGAATATCTCATTAGAAATAGTTCTAGGGAGAAACAAGACTATGTTTCTATGTTGCCTATTATGGAAGATTCCCAACCTTATTCCTTTTAAAATATCCAATTATATATAAAAAATAAATTAAGGAACGATTGCCAATGAGAAAACTATCTACCACAGTTCAAATGAATTGGATACAAGTAATTATGTGCAAACGTGTGGCCTTCATCAATAAGAAAATTCCATAAATACGCTTTTGTAAATTTATCCTAAATAATGCTTCTGCTTTCCATTACAGATCTAATACAGTGAAAATTAAATAAATATCTTACAAATTTTCTTAGTAAATACTAATTACAATTTTAAATAAATAATAATTACCCTGACTGTTAAATGCATGTGAAATTAGGATCAAAATCGTAATTAACATGTGTATTTACTGTCAAGTTGATATCAATAGATATAGGAAGATGTGGTATGAGTGCCAATGAGACAACCGTCTCCATCCAAATAACAATTTATAAAAGTAAACAATTATAGGTCAATGTACGGCCTTTAACACGGAGCCTTGGTTCACATTGAACAACAAGCTATAAAGTGCCCCAAAATTACTAGTGTAAAACCATTCAAACGGGAAAACCTACAGTATAATCTATATAAAAAACGAGAAACGAGAAACACGTATAAATTACATAAACAAACGACAGCTACTGTACATCAGATTCCTGACTTGGACAGGTGCAAACATTTGCAGCGGGATTAAACGTTTTAATGGTACCAAAGATTTCATATATATGTGACAGCGATATTTTCCGCTTTGTTTATTTCGTGGACATTCAAACTTTATCTAAAAGCAAGATACTATTGTTCTCAAAATTGTCAGCTAACATGTTAAGAAGTTAATCCATTTTAATCTTAGCATTGTCTATTTCTTGTTATCGTATATATGTTTTTAATTGTATTATTCGTTTATAGCATTACGTGACAAATTTCATTAGTACATGTAATTATGATTAAGTAAGATTACGTGATTCATTTTATATTGTTTCTATGTAAATGGTCAGTTGGATACCAGCGGTCAAGCTGTACGGACGCCGTGCATTTACAGTGACATTCATTGTGTTTAGTATAGAACATTTTTTGGAATTACCATTTTTTGTATCTTTCCGGAATATTTACCGTTGAACTTTTATTGTAATTAATGTTTTGCACTATTGAAGAAGTTATATATAAACCATCGTAAAGCTTAACTTAGTTTTGTTGACTTTATCCAGTGACTTTCCCCCCCCCCCCCGAATTCTAAATATAACAGGAACGACGAAAACCCCTGTTATAAATTGTTGGAGGTACCCGGGACAGTTTGCTTAGTTTCAAACTTATTAGACAAACTGTACACAAGATCATACCTACGCTCTACCACTGTACAATGGATTACAAATTGAAACAAAGATTAAATAGGTGGTGTCCACCTGATCTTCGGAAGGACTACAATATGAACAATCAGACATGTTTCGTAAAAAACGGTAATTATCCAATACGCTCAGATTTTCATCGTGTCACCAACTCAAATATCGATAAAACAGTGAGATGTTTCCGCTGTGGACAAACAGGACATTTTTATAAACAATGTGCAGAAATTAGAATAAGATCAAAGAAAAAGCTAAACAGAGATTTTGAAAGACTTTCCTTATTTATTCAACGTAAAACGTGTGAAAATTTTCCTTTCTTCAACTTGGACGATGCAGAATTTCGTAAAGCAACCCGGGCAAATTCGATTCTATATTTCCAGGTTAATTTACTTCAAACGAGTCAAACCAAAATTTTGAAAGAAAAAGTGAAACTTGAATCAGTCGTTGATTTGGTAAAAGAACAATTGAAAGAAAACAGAAAATCGCTCAGACAGGAAATCGATTGTCTTAAGCAAGATAATAGAACATTAAAATCGAAGCTTCAGAAAACAATTTCAAAAAGCACAGAACTATCGCGAGAAATAGAAATTCGGAATCTTGAAAACGATACATTGGAGAGAACAATCAGAACGCTCTACACCAAAATAGCAGGCTTGAACGTATCAGAAATAGCAAACCAAAAGAAGATAAAAGATTTAACCACTAGTTGCAGGAAATTAGAAACGGAAATAAACGCATTAAGACATAACTCTTGTGACTGCAAAATTCCAAATCCATCGATGTCAAGGCCGATTCAAAACAAAGGACAGAATGTTAACCACGATCCATCCCGTGGAAGAAACCCATCCCGTGGAAGAAGAAGACAGTATTTTTATTAGACTCTGGGACAGAGTCTTATTTAAGTTGGAGGGAATTTGTGACAGCGATATTTTCCGCTTTGTTTATTTCGTGGACATTCAAACTTTATCTAAAAGCAAGATACTATTGTTCTCAAAATTGTCAGCTAACATGTTAAGAAGTTAATCCATTTTAATCTTAGCATTGTCTATTTCTTGTTATCGTATATATGTTTTTAATTGTATTATTCGTTTATAGCATTACGTGACAAATTTCATTAGTACATGTAATTATGATTAAGTAAGATTACGTGATTCATTTTATATTGTTTCTATGTAAATGGTCAGTTGGATACCAGCGGTCAAGCTGTACGGACGCCGTGCATTTACAGTGACATTCATTGTGTTTAGTATAGAACATTTATTGGAATTACCATTTTTTGTATCTTTCCGGAATATTTACCGTTGAACTTTTATTGTAATTAATGTTTTGCACTATTGAAGAAGTTATATATAAACCATCGTAAAGCTTAACTTAGTTTTGTTGACTTTATCCAGTGACTCCCCCCCCCCCCCCCGAATTCTAAATATAACAGGAACGACGAAAACCCCTGTTATATATATAATATAGTAAACTACCTTACTAAAAAGCTTTGACCTGCTTATAGTATCGAAATAAGTGCGTCAAAATTACAAATTGTAAAAATACAATAAAATTGAGAATGGAAATGGGGAACGTGTCAATGAGACAACAACCCGACCAAAGAGCAGACAAAAAGACTTGTTTCATGTTAAGGGAGGGTCGAGGGCTCATAACTATTTTTTACCCTGTCCCATTTTTATATGCCTGTCGAAAGTCGGGAGCTTGTAGTTCTGTCAACGTATATTTGTTCCACCTAACAGAAGTTCCAATGGAAACTATGTTACAAACAATGTCATAATACCTGTTTCTGTTGGAACAAATATTCTATACCATTTATTTCGTTAGTAAAATTTACTGTAATATTTATTCCAGTGGAAATAATATTCCAGAATACATTTTCCTTTTGGAACTTATATTATAAAGGAACTTCTATTCTGTGACAGTTCATTGGTTGTCATTGGTTCAAGTCTGTCATATTTGTGCTTTGTAAATTTTTGTTTTTAATTAGGCCTTCAGTTTTCTCAATTGAATTGTTTAAATTTCTTGTTGTGGCCTTTTATAGCCAACAATACAATGGTTTTTTCATCGTTGTTGAAGGTTGTACAGTTGCCTATAATTGATTACATCAATTTCATTTGAACTTTGGTGGATAGGTGTCTCGTTGGCAATCATTCCACCGCTTATCTTGTTACAAGCATATACAGTTAGATGCTGCTAGAATACTAATTGGGCATAGAAAAGGAACACCTAGATGGATAGTGTACAAAGAATATAGGGTTGGGACTCTCTCTAGAATATAATAAAGGTTTTCTTAAGTTCATCTCCCACAGAAATGTCAATTTTATCACCATCTTCTTAAACATAACTGATGTTAAGAATTGAACTGTGACATGAAGCACAGGACTGTGTACCCTATGTTTTCTTGTTGTCTTAAGATATTTGTGACAAGCCGTATTTGTTCACTACCTTTTTGAGTTTCTACAAAAATAATCAGGCATATGTTTGGTAAATTGGCAGGATAAGTAGCTTAAAGAAATTAGTTAATGGTGTATTGTGACTTGTCCTTTTTTACATTCATTCATCTAAATGCTGTGAATTTTTTTTTAAAGTCTGTAATATGATGATTTTAGAACAATTATCACAAAATATTAACATTAATTAATGAACCATGAAAATGAGGTCAAGGACATGTAAACCCTTCCAGACAAAAATGTACACTTTAACCCCGTATACTAAATAATACTTTCTAATAAACTGACAAAACCATGAAAAAATAACGATGTCGAAAGCACCATAAAATAAGGTCAAGGTCAGATGAAGCCTGTCAGACAGACATGTGCCCCTTACAATCATTCCACACACAAAGTAATGTGGTCCTATTGTTTATATCATGTTAGAAATATACAAAAACCATTGAACCATGAAAATGAGATCACAAAGTTAGATGAAAAACAGAAGTCAGACGTGTTTCTTGTTTCTCATTTTTTTACATAGATTATACTGTTGGTTTTCCCGTTAGAATGGTTTTACACTATTAATTTTGGGGTACTTTATAGCTTGTTGTTCAATGTGAGCCAAGGCTGCGTGTTGAAGGCCATACATTGACCTATAATGGTTTACTTTTATAAATTGCTATTTGGATGGAGAGTTGTCTCATTGGCACTCATCCAAATATTGTTATCATATTGCTTATAGTATCTAAGATATAACATTTTTCCAAGTAAATTAAAATTAATAATTACGGGTCCAAAAATAAGGCCAGTAGTATTCTTTCTTAGTTTTAATTCAATAATCCAAATACTACAGATATTTGTGGAAATTTACAGTATCATAATATTGACTTTTTAACCCGAAAATTTCTTAATCTATTATATAAACCCAAACTATATAAAGACAATGTCCTGGTTTAAGCAGGGAAATTATTCTTTGTCATGATTGTGTTGACATATTTCACCACTTAGGGTCATCAGAACAATAGAAACAGAGGAAACAAGCACTGAAGTATATTTAATTCTTTTCTATCTTTACATTGTCCTGAAGTATATTTATTTAGATTAATATAAATAAATCCATTGTTTTATTTCATATCTTTCTCATGTTTCTATTGACTATGTGGGGAATCATGTTGACACAATAATTTAAATAGTATCCTTTTATCATAATTTAACATCGTTTTTGGTTAAATCATCATGACCATGTTCTCATGCATAGTATACAGGCTAAAAACACAAATCTACCTACCAAACCCTATAAGTAACAATAAGAAGATGTGGTATGACTGTCAATGAGAGATTCTCTATCTAAGTCACAATTTATAAACAATTTATAAAGCATGGATAGTCAACATCAAACACGAAATTTGATAAGGGTGCCCTTGGTGTAACCAGGATGCAGCAACAGCGGTCTCTTTATACAACTTTATAATAAAATTAACGGTACCAATTTTCTTGCACCAGATGCTTATTTTGACAATATATGTCTCTTCAGTGATGCTTGTGGCCAAAATATTTGAAATTCAAAGCTTATATAAAAGATGAAGAGCTATACTCCAAAAGGTCTAAAAAGTATAGCGAAGTCCGTGAAAGGAATCAGAGCTTTGCATGAGGGAGATACATTCCTTAATTGAAAATAATTTCTATCATTTTGTAACAGCAAATTTTAATAACACAAAAAATCTGTATTTTCATGCCAGTACCGAAGTACTGGCATGGGCTGTTGATACCCTCGGGGACTAATAGTCCACCAGCAGAAGCATCGACCCAGTGGTAGTAATAAAATTAACGGTACCAATTTTCTTGCACCAGATGCGCATTTCAACAATACATGTCTCTTCAGTGATGCTCGTAGCCAAAATATTTAAAATCCAAAGCTTATATAAAAGATGAAGAGCTATAATCCCAAAAGGTCCAAAAAGTTGCACTTGGATTTACTGGTATGAGGTTTAAAGACAACCAAAGCATATTGCTGTATCCATCCTGATTAAAGCTAATTACCAGTTTGAATCAGGTGATGCTAGTTCACTTGACTCATTTATCATGTTTATATCATATATATACATCATATAAACTATTGAGAATGTCTTTCATAAAATTTATTACATTTTGTACTGGCTAAAATAATACTGTTGTCTCAAAAAACAAATGCTTAGAAAATTTCTCTGTTAATGCTGGTTATATACATGATATATTACTCTGTTTGACATATTTTCTGAATAAAATTTATAAAGTATTACTTTCATTCACTTCACAATTGTATATATATTTGAGGGTCCAGATGGTGGGGATGGGGTATTCATTTTATTTTTCACACCCTTTTTCTCAGATCTTTATTTAGCATCTTTGGTCTCCCCATTTTATATTCAAATTTTTAGCTTTCTTTTTTTTCACACATCTTTCTGAAGTCTTGCCCCATTTTTCTATATATTAATTTTCAACCCCATCCTGATCCACATATGTATATATATATATGTAAATTCTTTAAATATTAGACTCAACTGATTCAAATGATTTTGCAATTTCAAGTGCAACTCTATTTAACCCAACAGACCCCATATTAGTAATAATAGTAACAACAATCCCTTGTGGTGGATCAGGCTGCTTTTCATACTTTTCTCCTGAGCTTGTCTCTTCCTGCTTGCCATAGTTTTGAGATGGTAAGATAAGTAACACACTGCTAGCACCTATAGCACCCCCTGTATGGGACACATAATGCCTTTGATGTTTACAATATCCATTTTCATACTTTTCTGGAACAACAGCCCAGCCCATACCATAAAACCCATCTTTGTCCCATGCACACTCAGTTTTATCTACTGGTGTATAAATCATTTCCATTGTTTTTCTTTTCAAAAATCCAGGTAAAAGTTTTCTTTCTGAGTTATGTCCCTTATCTCCTAAACTATTCACAGATTCTGAATTATCTTGTGATTTAGAGTTATCTTCCTTAGCTTGATTAACTCCCTTAGAGACATTTCGATTTTTTGAACTGTCTGCATCATACTGATAGCTGTATAACATAATATTCCCAAATTTTAGTAGATCTGTGACATCTGATATAAATCCACCTCCAGCCCACTTGTAAGAATTGTTGACATATGGTGCATTTACCAGTCTTCCATTCTTATTTTTCACATAATGACTACAAAAAAAAAGATCATATATCATGAAACAAATAAAAATGTGTAACCACATTAATTGATAAGAAAAAAACAAACATTTTTTTATTGTCTTCATTTGCTTTAACATATATCAGTCAGGGGACTTACTTAAATAAGTGATTTTCTAAATCACTGATTCAAGTAACATTATTTCCATAAAGGTTGGAAGCAAGAGTTGTCTTTCTTTATTAATCACCTATTCAAGTACATGTAGTACATAATAATCCCTAGAAGTGATTTAATTTTACTGCAGCTTTAAATAGAGAATACTAATGATCCAGGGACTAATTATGTTTCTAAACTTATCAGAACCAACATCTGTGTTGTCTAGGATGACCAGGTCATGTCAGGTGATGACCTTGTATTGAATCTAGGGTAATGACATAAAAATCACTTGTTTAAGTACCATACCTCAATTTTCTTCCTAAAAATCACTTCTTTAAGTATTTTATTTTAATAACCCCCACTAATTTCAACACCCCCGAACAGTGAAATTTTTATCGCGAACAGTAGAGTTTTATTACATAATCTGAAAGATGAAACCTTGAACTTTACAGGAAAAATACTCCTACTGCTGGGAAAAATCTGTTAAGAAAGTATCAGTTCATTATTTAAAGCCATTATTTTAGCATTTTTTCAACTAAAATAAAATTTACAGCTAAATGATAGCATCAAAGGCATAAACATTGCTACTAAAAAGAAGCAAAAAATTCATGTTTTTCAATTTAACTAATGATAAGATATTATTTAAACCTATGTAGTTAAAATTTTGGTAAAACTTCAAAATCACAATTTGTGATCAAACTTCGAATTTGCTTTTCAAATAAGTGATTTAAAAATCACTTATTTCAATAAGTCGACTGTATATAAACATGATAAATTGTCACATTTGAACATTTATCCTTGAATCTGGCCAGAATGGAAAAAATATTATATTTTATGAATTATCCGTTCCACATCCATCAATACACATGTATGTGTGCACAGGTGTAAGCTTTTAGTAACTGTCAAGAACATTCAAAAAGGCACATTGAAAAACAAGGAACAGAAGTATCTGCAGGGGAGGATCCTGTCATTTGAAAAAGGGGGGGTTCCCAACCCAGAGTAAAGGGGTGGGTTCCAACTATATGCTCCCATTCAAATGCATTGATCGGCCAAAAAAAAGGGTGGGTTCCAACCCCCAGAACACCCCCCCCCCCCTGGATCTGCCAATGATCTGGATGCATAAGCTTCTTAGTTTTTATCCACAAGAAAAGAGAGGGATCCATTGGTTTGGCACACTTTGCTAACTAAATTAATCCTTAATTTTTTATATTATTCATATAAACATTAAAATTGTGGTTCATCTTCATAAAGTATACTCTGAATCTTTAAAAAAATTTGTTAAAATAATCACGACTACAAGTATTCCTTTTTTAGTTTTTTAGGCATCTTAAATAATTATGCTGTTAATGTGCCAGGATTTATCATAATTAATAGAAATTTTTATTAATTTTTTTTTTCTTTTTAAATATAATAAAAAGTATGGGTCACTGGTCACCCTACAGGCAATTGACAGATTTAGATTATGCATGAAAAATCTAATTTTGGGTGATAAAAAGAAAACTACAACATAGAATCATAACATGCTTTCAGATAAGAAAAAGAAAAATATAAATTCGCTGGACTTGTTTTCTTGCTGCTTATAAAAATATCATAAAATACAGAAATTATTGTGTGTATTTATTATTCCTATTTTCAAAGGAATGAACAAGAATGCAAGTATAACTATTGCCATTTTAGAAAAAGCAACATACAACATGTAAAATGATTACGATCGCTCTTATAACGAAACTCAAAAAGTTACTTTCCATTTATAAAAAATTTGCAAATATTAACAGAATTCCAATAGTAATATTACCTCCCCCTGTTGTAGATGAGTGGATCATTCTCCTCCAGGTATGTATGTTGAAGTCCTAATGAATTGAAGTACTCCTTCATTAGGGTATCAAATGGTTTATTGGCAGCCTTCTCCATCACAGCACTAACTAAGGTCCATCCATGTGAGGTATATAGAAATTTACTGCCTGTAAATATAACAGTCTTTAATATATTTGTCCTTATTTTATACTGGTCTATTGGACTATGTAATTTGGACCTTGTTGGATAGTTGTCTCATTGGACATGATATCTTGTCTTCTTATTTTAAACTTGTTTATTGCTTCTGGTGGATAGTTCAACTTGTCTCATTGTAATTATATCACATCTTGTTATATGTTTCTAAATATACTTTTTTTTTATAAGTATATCACAGACGACACAGAGGTGAACAACCAGATAACGTTTCTAAACAATTTTATGATACCTATCAATTAATAATGTACATTTAATTAGGGACTATCATTTGCTTTTTTTTTCATTTTTCGATTGCATATGTACCTTCTGTTATGTGTTTTTTTTTCTCTCTACATATATATCATGTATATATTTCTAAGTAACTCAGTCAACCAATTGTTCGTCAAAGTTTCATATAATTACTCGCCAAAACGTAATACTAAAAATAAATTAAGGACTGAAAGTATATATACATAATATTTATGTTATACGAATTTAAGGCGCAATTACTACATAAGTAAGCCGCCTACCAAAACCAATAACAACAACAAATATCACATCTCCTTATTCTAAATTAAATTACCTCCTGTATGCAAGATAATTACAATAACAAAAGATGAATAAACAAATTTATTTTAGGGTTTGTTCATATTAAAGTTCAGTTCAAACTTAAAGATGATGGTTTTCATGGTTTAAGGATAAATATAACAACTATCTATGCCTTACCTGGTTTATGCACCAGAGGATCATCTTGGAAAAGAGTTAGACTCTCTGTTATAGATTTATAAGCCTTCTGTATGTAATACTCTTTATTTTCAAATTCAGACTTCTTCTTTTCATTTTCATTCTTCTTTCCATCTTTACTTTGTTCCTCTTCTTTTTTATCTGATGTTTTGTTTTTTTCTTTCTTTACTGCTTTGTCAACACCATCCTTTGTCTTTATGTTTGAAGATTTTTCTAAGTTTTCATTATCTTTATTCTGAAAATTAAAAAAAATAATGTCATATTCAAAGTTTTGTTTCATCTGGTAACAAAATCAGGAACTCTACATTAGATGCACCCAACCCTAACACAACAGTACACAGATGCCCCACTCGCATTATCATTTTCTATGTTCAGTGGACCGTAAAATTTGGGTAAAAACTCTTATTTGGCATTAAAATTAGAAAGATCATATCATAAGAAACATGTGTAATAGGTTTCAAGTTTATTGGACTTCAACTTCATCAAAAACTACCTTGACCAAAAACTTTAACATGAAGCGGGACGAACAGACGTACTGATGAACGAACAGACATACAGAGGGACGAATGGACATACAGACCAGAAAACATAATGCCTCTCTACTATCATAGGTGGGGCATAAAACTATAAGCTAATAAGCTTGAGCTTTATTAAAAAGTAATCATACACTAAACCAATAAGCTGAAACTTCTAAACTAGAATAAGCTGCAGTAATCTGAAACTTCTAAACTAGAATAAGCTGCATGCAGTAATCTGAAACTTCTAAACCAGAATAAGCTGCAGTAATCTGAAACTTTTAAACTAGAACTGTAAGTTGGTAATAAAATAATACCACCTAGAGACTAGCACCAAATATTTCTAGATTGAAATTGAAATAAATTAATATAATTATCTCCCTTGCTTACAAATTTAGATCATATCCCTTAAACATGTTAAAGCACATCCTGACATGGTGTTCTAGAACTTTATTATGTTTCATCATTTCTATAATTTATGATTAAGAAGTACATGTAGCTATGCTAATGAGGATTATCGTACCGCGGGTAAATTATCACGTTGTGATTGGTTTAAAGCCGTCACGTGGTGACCCCCTATGAGACCGTAGGGGGTTAGTAAATTTCATAGGGGGTTCCTGACACGGTCATGGTGACATCATCTATTATTGTTGATGTGTTTCTTTGATTATTTTTCAACATAACGCAGCAGAAAAGTCCAGCGTGCGATAAATTCGTTATACGGTTAACTACTGACCCCCTATGGACCATAGAGGGTGAATAAAATCCATAGAGGATTCGGCCTCCGGCCTCACCCCCTATGGATTTTACTAACCCTCTATGAATCTGTAGGGGGTCAGTAGTGAACCATATAACTTATAATATGGGCGTTGGCAACAGACTATGTATTTTCTATATACAAGTAAATGTTGAAGTAAGTTAATTTGATTTATCTCCCTTGTTTACATATTTAGAATATATCATTGAAGCATTATTAAGTCTCAATTATACCCATCTTGCCATTTCTCCTGGAGACAGGTTAATAAGTGTATACAATGTATTTCAATTCATTTATCAAAACTTACAATTTTATTTTTGTTTATATAGTCTTTTTCATAATGTCTTATTCCTCCTAAGTGGGAAACCAATTGTCTTGTTGTTATGTCAACCTGTAGAAAAGGAAGAAGAAATTACAGTCAAAGTACTTTAATTTGTAAATGAAGTAGATGTGCAATTGTAAGCAATTGTACAGCCTTCAACAATGAGAAAAACCCATGCCAGCTATAAAAGTCCCTGACATGAAAAATATGGAACAGTTCAAAAGAGAAAACCAATGACCTAATTTATAACAAAACAGTTTATGAAAAACAAATATGTAAACCATGTAGTGGGTCTCATTGCGGTCTAAGCGTGACGCGGGATTGCTGATTTTTTGTAAGCGTGACACGTGAAAGTCAAATTATTTATCGTGAATACGGGAAATGAGGTCTAACGGGACCCGGGAAATGACAAAAATATGAGAATTGCTTACGTACATAGTGTAAGCTGGATACAGGAATCTGACCAAACAGTAAGCGGGATCCGGGATCAGAACCCCCAATGAGACCCCCAATGTAGGTTTGACTACTTGGATACAGGTATACTATCTATGTCTATAAAATACATCAACTATCAGTCAACACAATATGACCTAAATACACCACTTCAGACTGGATTTTACCCATTTTATCTTTAAAAAAAAATCTAAACTGAACCACTTCTAATCTTTTAATTCTCATAAAAAAGTTTTAATATATGAAAGTTAGATCTTAAATGATGATAAGAGATGATAAAGTGTTCATTTCCTGTTTTTTATAATTCTCATACAAAAATAATAATAATTTCATTTTTGGCTTGCTTTTAACAGTTTAATTTCATAAGAATTAATTTTTACAATTCTCAGTACATTTGTAACGATAAGAGTCTTTGTTAAACCTTGGAGAATGAGCAGGAAGATGGGGATTTAATTTTTTTTAGGCCAACAACATAAATACATATCTTACATAAAAAAATGACATTTGTGCAATTTACAAGTGTCATAAAATTTTCAGGTACATTTTTAGGTGGGAAGGTAAGCACAATTAAAATTTAATTTTTGGCACTACTGGCCATGGTCAGTTTTAGTTTACAGTTATCTTCTTATCTTTTAAGAAAATTTTCAGAACAGCATAAGACCGTATTGATACACTAAAATATGTTTAGCCCTGGCATATCATATCTGTGCCTATCTCAATTCTCTGTAGAGAGGTTGTCGTCTGCTGCTGTATATCATATTTGTTTTTCTCTCAACATTTTGTACATGTAAGAGGGGGATAGGACCTTTATTGGGACTCCAGGATCGGGTGTTTTTAGCTCGGGTTTTCCGGACTGATCCTTTCTGGATCAGGGAATTATTTTTTCGACTTTCGGGACTTCAGGATTTCGTGTTTTTAAGTCCGGGATTTCGGGATCTCGTGTTTTTAAGCCCGAGATTTCAGGATCAGGACCCCTCCTACCCCCTCTCATGATTTCCTAGTTTGAATTGTTTAACATTGTAATGTAGTGGCCTATTATAGCCTATAACTATTTGGTATGGGTTTTGTTCATTGTTGAAGGCCATTCAGTGACACATGGCATTACTAACACCTACATCATTTGGTATCTGCAAATCATTCCATACCAATACTAAGAAAGATAACTCTTACATTATTAAATGCACAAATATCACTATACATGATATATATATATATATATAAATAAAAGTTCCAAAATCTTTATTGTAAAAAAATGCAAATCTACATCTGAAAGAGACATTAATAATTGAACTTTGGCAACAAACAATAACTTGACTAATAGGAACAGCTGACAAATTTCATTTAAAAAATATTGCTTATAACATGTGTAACATCTTAAATAATAAGTAAACACGGTAAATGTTTGTAGAAAAGCTGAAATTCTTTTATGTTTATATCGTGTATATAGGAATAAAAGGACTTGAACTGTATTTGTCAATAAGACAGAAACCAAATAACAAACAACATAAAAAAGGGTCCTCTTGGGCACGTTGGGTTGACAATCTCCATAAAGTTTGTGAATAAGAACTTGTGGGCTTTGTTCATTGTTGAAGATTGTTCAGTAACATATAGATGTTAATGTCTGTATCATTTGGTCTCTTGTGATGAGTTGTCTCATTGACAATCATACCACATCTTCTTTTTTATATTCTAAAGATCGGTCACAAAAGCCAAATTTCCTTAATTTCTTTAGTTGCAAAAGTCTGGAGTTCTTATTTGCTTTAAACATTTTGTTAAATACTACCTTCTGACCATCAAAATATTTAACAGGATACTGAGGCAGGTAATGTTGGACTGGTTTGTCAAGGTCAAGGGCACCATTTTCCCATAACTTAGCAACCATTCCCATGGTGATAGATTTACTGATGCTAGCTATCCTAAATATTGTGTCTACAGTACATGGTGATCTGTTCTCTACATTAGAATATCCAAGACCTGAAAAATATAGCATGGCTGCCATGTGTCAGTGTGCAAAAATATATAAGAATATATGTACATTTATATTGTTTAAGTATAAAATGAATCTAACTTTCACATACTGTAGATTCATTTATATACCAATTTTTGTGGATCAAGGAAAACTTTTTTCATGGATATTTAAATTGTGTGGTTTTGCCATTGTCTGCATACAAGCTGATAGAAAAAATTTGTCATCCATTGTACATATAATTCTGTGGTTGACCTGTACCCATGATATCCATGAAAATTGGTATCTTAGAAATAATAATGAATCCATAGTCATGAAAGTTTAAGGAAAAGTTAAGTAGCATGTTTAGTATCTGAATATTTTCAATTTTGAATTTTTTGAAAAAATAAGGCTTTTCTACCACAGGCATAGATTACCTTAGCTGTATTTGGCAACACTTTTAGGAATTTTGGATCTCAATGCTCTTCAACTTTGTACTTTATTTGGCTTTTTTAATTTTTTTTAATTCGAGCGTCTCTGATGAGTCTTTTGTAGACGAAACGCGCGTCTGGCGTATATACAAAATTTAGTCGTTGTATCTATGATGAGTTTATATACATTAATCAACTATTTTTACCAACAAACAGTAACCTAATGACCTGAAAAGAAAAAAAACATATTTGTCTACCTTCTTTCCAAACATCTTTCCCATTCACACTGACACCAACAACAATTCCTGGACTTCCTGTTTCATCCTGTAAAACATTTTAAAATATAAAGAAATAAGACATGTAAGAAATGGTTCATACATGTAAAAATATTGACCACTCCCATTATGATTAGTTATAAACAAGGAGATTGTGAACTTTAAACTGACTGTTTTACATATTTCATGTCTAATCCTTTGACAATTAGCCGATTATAATGATAATGGTACAGATTTTTTTCATGTAAAAAAAAGTCATATTTTCTTATTTTCTTGAATTTCTTCTGACTACATCATGTACATTGCTGTAAAATAGAGTCTAGTTTGGTTTCATTTGATATAATTCTCTTTAATAGTTTAATAGTTTTAAAGGTAAAAAATGTATAATATCATGGACAACGAAAATATCAATAAAACACCTGATGGGGCACTCCAGTCATGCTTCAGTGTTTTAGTAAATATATAATCAACCATTTTTTTTTCCAACAGAAAGGGGGTGTCAGTGCCACCCTTTGGATCTGCCTATGACATGTATGAGTTTTAACTAATATTTAACCTTTTGAAACTTGTGAATTACATTTTTGGAAATGATTAAAGGGAGATAATTCAAATATTAATATTAATTTTATCTTGAAAACAAAATTAAAGCTTGGTCTTTTACACAAAGTTTTTTTTCTATTCATATATACATGTATCGCAAACCCAATATACAAATAGCTTAAAAATAAAAGTAAGAGAGGCAAATTAAACTATCTAAAATGATTGGATTCTATATTCATCTTTTTTTAAACAATTAAAGAGCAATTACAGACACAAAATTGTGACATAAGGAAGAAAAATCATACAGACCTACCCATATCAGTTTGAATGGTTTGTATTACTGCCTGATTCAGAAAGATACTGGGAAGGCCTAAATAAATATTTCTTATGTTTAAGATACAAGTTTTTTTTTTCTTTCTCAAGAATGACAAAGACATGTACATGTACACAAAATGTATATAATATACAAATGTCAGTTACCTTTATTCGCTGGATAAGGTCTCTTGCTTTTTTTATAGCTTCAGACATTTCCATTGAATTATTTAAATCTCTAGACTTTTCTTCCTGCACTTTGACTGTTTCTTCACATTTACCAACAGAGAATACTCGCTTGCTTTTTGTCAGGGCCAATACCGAAACACCAATGGCTGTTATCACTTTTAAAACTTTAGACCAAGACTCCTTTTTATTAAAATATTGTCCATATGTTGAAAATCTTTCTGTGTGTCTGTAATCTTGGTAGTTTTTCCTTTGTATTAGTCTCCTTTGAAGTATCTTTTTGCTGTTATTGAAGGTACATACATGAAGATTTGATATTTGTGTCATGATAAAAGGTTTGCTAACTGTAGACATTAAACATGCACCCTTTACATGCCACATATTCCTAAAACTCATCGCTGAGATTCTGAAGAACGAGGATAACAGCTGATATTGCACATACACTAAATTGTATTTAATGTATATATATCTTTGTTTAATATTAAGTTCACATATTACATGTACCAGTTTAATGTATTTTCAAATATTTTTTAGGTTTCTTATTTTTCAAATATCTCTATATTTCAATGCACATCATAAGTAGTCAATCATTCCACAAAACTTTAAGAAATAACAATTTATTTCTGGGTTAGATTTTTTGAATCCACTTCTTGTTTAGAAGAAAGTTCATTCTTGTTGTGTGCCTCCTCGTCGTAATAACCAAAATCAGAGGTTACAAAGATATAAGATGTTACTTTGTTTATAATTAGAAGGAAGACGAAAAGTATACCAAGTCGATAAATATAGATTGTCGCTGGACCTAATGCGGTATATTTATCTCTCCCTCTCGTTCTAAGAGATGCGGTTGTGTGAAAAGTTTGCCGTTTTGAGAATTGATGTGTGTTTTTGCAGATTTTCAACGGATCCCTGTTACTTTTGGCACCAATAAACGGAACGTTTGGTGCTATGAACTTGTGGAGATTGATAACAGAAAATCTATTCACTCTTAAAGAGGAGTTTATCACTAAATTCATGTCCAATGTCAAATACCAGATGCTTGAGTTGAGTTCAAAATATAGGTCGAACTGGTTCCATATGTCAATATTATTTGACTTAGCTCTTCATAGAATTGTAAATTATTGGTAAAACAGTTCAAAAATAAAATAGTTGATTGATCGGTTTCGGTTACAAAACCGTAAAATATTCCGGGCAATTTTTTTTTTATTTGTAGTTATGTGATTCATGTCATAATCATTTAATCTAACAAGAAACGTAGATTATTAATGGTCAATTGTTATAGGCAGAGACATATTATACATATTGTATTATATGTCGTTGTTAATTAAAGGAAAGACCAGAAAACATATGTTTATTACCAAATAAAGGCCCACAATGTATTGAAGAGGCATATAGAGAATGCACATGCATAAGGAAACAAGACATTGATTATGCTAATCAATATGCTAGATACATAGAATTTAAATAGATATAGGAAGATGTGGTATGAGTGCCGATGACACAACTCTCCATCCACGTAACAATTTATAAAAGTAAACCATTAAGGGTCAAGGTACGGCCTTCAACACAGAGTCTTGGTCTACCACCGAACAGCAAGCTATATTGGGCCCCCAAAATTACTAGTGTAAAACCATTCAAACGGTCTTACCTATACAAAAATACACATTTAAAATACAATTGGACCAAAGAAAACCTTTTTTAAATTATAGTATATATATACATTTTGTAGTTTATATGAGAAATAAAATACATCGAAGGTCATCTAACTCATCAGTACTGACTTGACTGAATAAATTTTGCAACAGCATTTAGAGTCTGATTGTCTTCTCAGTTCGTTTTTTGCTGTTTCACTTAATTGGTAAATTTTGGTATTTTATGGCAAAAAAAACCAGAAAAGAAAGAATCTCTATCATAGTTAAAATTTTCACATGAAGTTGAAAATGGATTACATCTGAACATGTTGCATACAGCCAAAGGAGCATGTATTAAACATTCTTTTATTTCATGGAATATTTGAGTGTTTGAAGATTGTGGGCAGATACAAATAGCTCTTCTGAAATTTAAATTCTAAACCAGAGTGAAATAATTTAAATTTCAAATAATTGAACAATTTTCCATCAGAAGCATATTTTTAGCTATTAAATATACCAATTATATATATATTTAGTGTGAATTAGTTTGTTGGAATTATTCAAATCTTTATAATTGTCCCAAATGTTTAACTTCTTGTTTAATTTCAAAAATAATGTCTTAACAAATGAGAATCAAGAAGATATGCTGGATTTGTGAAGCTCTTGGCTGCATTTATAATTAAGCGTCTTTCAATAGACTGAATTCAGTCTGAATTTTTTTTAAATCTTTACCAGTATTTAACAATTGGCTTTACATAATCATAATTTGTAGAGAGAAACGTTGTTGTCATAACAATTCCGTCCTCTTTTTTCTCGAATTTGGCTTACCAAATTAGACTTATCATCGATTTTTCACTTACATGAGTAACAAGACGGGTGCCGCATGTGGAATATGATATGAATACCATTCTAGGGCACATTAGACCCCCCCCCCTTTCCGGTTTTGCCTAGTTTTTAGTTTTCTATGTTGTCTTTAGTGTACTTTTGTTTGCTTTTACGTCATTTATCTTCTTCTGAAATGGCATCTGATTGCCAGTTTGTTTTCAACTGTTTAAATATCTCTCTGGTACCTGTCGCCTCTCTTATAAAGTTTGATTTGGATTATCTTGTTGATTTGGAATCTTATTGTCCTTCGTTTTAGATAAAAGGTCCAGATTAAACTAGTTACTTTAGAATATATTTAAAATGGGATATTGGGTGAACCACAAATTAATCGACATAAAAATCAAAGCTTTATAAAAAAAAATAATGGAAAAAAGCAAGTTCTATTCATCAATTTGATTTCATATTTTCTCTTTTTCTTACTGGCAAATTTTGTCACTGGACGTATAAAATTGTTAATGTTCATAGATGGTCAGGTGTAACATTAAAATTCGGACTTTTACATATTGTATCACAGCAGATACTGTAAACAATAGAAATCTGAGGAAAACATTCACAGCAGATTCAAAATTTAGACATACTCGCATACGACAGTGAAAATGAACTAACTGCATGGATTCGCACTTTATATACACTGTATACATCTTAATTCGTCTTGTACAAAAATGATTGGTTCATATAAAAAAGAAGATGTGGTAGGATTGCCAATGAGACAACTGTCCACAAGAGACCAATATAACACAGAAATTTTAACAACTATAGGTCACCGTACGGCCTTCAACAATAAGCAAAGCCCATACCGCATAGTCAGCTATAAAAGGCCCCGATATGAATGTATAACAATTCAAACGAGACAACTAACAGCCTTATTTATATAAAAAAAAATGAACGAAAAACACATATGTAACACATAAACAAACGACAAACACTGAATTACAGGCTCCTGACTTTGGACAGACACAGACATGAATATTGTGACGGAGTTAAACATGTTAGCGGGATCTCAACCATTCCCGTAACCTGGGACAGTGGTATTCGTATTTTTCGTGGAAACTGACAAGGTACTAAAAACCTAAATCCCTGATTAATGTTTGATATTTTGTCAGCTGAAAGCACAATAAGCAACTACAATTTAAAGCGTTTGATTTGTTAGATCCATTCGACAATCAGCACTATGCAACTGGAAGAACAGTGATAATTAAGTTGAATAACTTTTTCTGATTATCGTTACGATTCGAAGTTTCTAAATGAAAAATAGAACGCAGAAAAGTATTGAAAATTGTAGACCACAGGTTTCACAACATACTCTCTTATCTTATCTTTAACAGTATTGTCAAATAGTGACCTTAAGATATGCACACATTTACTGTAAAGCTTATATTGAAGCTTTGTAATTTCAAGCTGGAAATAGTAAAATATCACTTACTGAAATGAGGGGTAAGTTAGTTAACGCCTACATTTTTTTTTATAATAATAGCCGCATTTCTTATAGCATGTTTCATATTTGTATGATCATTCGGATTAGTTGTATCACAGACTAAATTGTTTTACAGTGTAATTTAGGGGCCGTTCATAGCTGACTATGCGGTAGTTGATTCATTGTTAAAGGCCGTATGGTGACCTATGGTTGTTAATTTCGGTGTCATTTTCGTCACATTTGCAATCATACCACATCTTCTATTTTATATGTTTAACAGGATACAGAATTACAAATAAAACATTGGATTGTTGTCCATTCGTCCTATGTGTTTTATCATTTGATTTTGTCATTTGATTAGGGACTTTCCGTTTTGAATTTTCCTTAGTATTTTTGTGATTTTACGTTTTGTTGTCATACGATATGAAATTAGGTACACAAGATATTAATAAAGTTTCATTGAAATCATTTTTCAACCGTGTAAGATTTGAAATCTAAGTTTTTGATTACCATTTATTATAATGAAATATTTACCAAAAAATCCCATCCAAGGTATTTCTGAGATAGCCATCTAAATAAAAATAATTTTTCACAGATGACCAAGGTAAAAATTGCAGTCATAATATTTCAATACCAATATTAGTGATCAGTGTTCGTCTCAATCAAAATATGTTTTCATATGAAGAAAGCGTTTCGGAATTTGAAAATTTTAATTCATTATATATATGATGATTAACCAACAATCAATATTAAACTACTTTACATTTTCCTTAAAAATCGCTACACAAAAATATTGTAAGATTATAAATATATTACAATCATGAAGACAATTTATATATTTAAATTCTTTATATACATCAATATATATTTATTTATTTATTATTACAGACAAGTACAAATGCCTCTATATTTTTGGGATGATACTACTGAAGTCGACGATTGCCGGTGAGTTTATATGACTTAATCAAAAACAGAGTCTAACGTAAGTCTCATATTTATAGAAAAGTTCAATTTTGGGAGAATACAATGTATTTCTGTGGTCGTCTTTGTTATGAACATCATTAAGTATATTAGCTTCAAACTTATCGTTATAGAATGTGTTACAGTCAAGTGTTTGTTGAATTCGATTTATAGCTTTATACATAGAAATCATACTTATAATCATCTTTGACAAAACATTGCGTAAACTAATAAAAAAAAACGGTGCTCATAATAAAGATATCTATATAATTCTTATAATTCGTATGCAAACGCTTATGCATCTAGGACAGCTTTTTTCCATTCAAATTTTAATTGAACACATAACAATTCTGCGAAATTGACATTTTACTGGTGAAGCAAAATGTAAGCTAACAAAAATACCGAACTCAAAAGGAAAATTCAAATTCCATTTTTCATTCAAACGGGATTTGCATTTTTATTACCTGCAATTGTCTCTAAATAGCCAAGGATTGACTAAACAAATCCTTTATATAGCATTCTTTGAATTTTTTAAAAAAACTAAGGATTTTCTTATCCCAGGCATAGATTACCTTAGCCGTATTTGACACAACCTTTTTGAATTGCATGTGGGTCCTCAATGCTCTTCAACGTTTTACTTGTTTGGCTTTATAACTATTTTGATCTGAGCGTCACTGGCGAGTCTCATGTAGACGAAACGTGCTTCTGTCATATTACATTATAATCTCGATACCTTTGATAACTATGAGTACAAATCAGAAAATAAATGCTTAACAGTCACGGAATACATCGGTCTTATACATGACCAAAATCAATTTGTCAATTTTAGATGCAGGGCAGCAGTGTTTGTCATGTAGTAATGTCGAAGCTGTACTAGAGTGTCATCATAACATCGTGTGTGACAATACCGAGGTATGAATGGCATTAATCATATGCATGATGAATTTTCACATTCTTATGTTATCCAATCTGATGTTATCTAATAAAGGTTTTAAGTTTAAAATTTGTTGAATGACATATCATGTCACATATTGGAAATGTCATAAATGTGTACATTACAAGCTCAGAAAAAGTTAAAGGCTAAATGACCGAGCAAATCGAGTTAGACAAAATCTGTTCAGTTAAAAGATATTAAATATAAATTGCAATATCAGTTTGGTATAGAGCCTTGGAGGTATTGTATCTACACGTATACCATTGAACTATTCAAACACTTAGGTGTTTTACCCAAAGGCATAGAGTATATATACCAAAGTCGTATTGAGCACACAATCTTGCATGGTTGGTTTTCACTACTGTTTGTTGTCAATATAATGGAATTTTATGCAACTATCATACAAGTGAGAGGTTAACTACCTATTAAACCATATTAAATTCACCATTTTCTATATAGAAAAGCGCCTGTACCAATTCAGGAATAAGACAGTTGTTATACATTGGTTTGATGTGGTTGAGCTCTGAATTTTTTTATTTACGTACGGACTTTCCGTTTAGAATTTTCCTCTGGGTAAGGTATTTTTGTTATTTCATTTGTTCTTAAACGTCGTATTTAAATTTGTTTTTAACTGTTTTGATACTAGATCCGCTTATTTATGGTGTACAACTTATGAGATTGTTTATCTACTTTGTATTCGACATGTCTCATAATCTATTGCGTCTATCTTCTAATGATTAATACAAAAGTAAGGTTCGAATGTTCATAGGTAACTTTAAGTTTAAATTTATTACACACGTCTTTTTAAACACAACTAGTTTGTCTCTGCAGTGCATCGATTATATTCAAAAAGTAGTTTTATTTCCCAATCAATTCTTAATAAAAATTACAAGTGTGCGGACATTTTAATATTTTTAAATTTATGCAGGTTTGTTACAATACATCACTGAGTCAGGAGGGACAAGTTATGATTTAGGATGTGCACAGCCGGAGGTATGTCTGGAAAATTTATGCAACAGTAGGCTACCGATATAATTTGATTAAAAAAAATAATCAAATAAACAATCAAAAGCTAATAGAATAGAATGAATTCCAACAAAAGAGATAGACAATGTACGTCGACATGGTATCCGTGTTGACCAATGGAAAAAATAGTAGCTTTTGTGGAAAGATAAACTAATCAAGTTTATGAATTATGTGTTGATTGGCTGGCTGATGATCGCAAACACTGTTATCTGTTTAATATATGAACTTGACAAAATACATATATAGATAAAATACACATGAAAATTCATCATATTGTTGCTGCAAAAGAAAGTCACTTATTTATTAAATAAAAGTATTTTTGTAGTAAAACGTGTAAAAAAACATATGAACTAACAATTTTCCAGACTTGTAATCATCTAATAGGATCTATTTTTGGAAGAAGATCTGAAGGTCACCATCTTACCTGTTCTGCTTGCTGTAATAATACTAGACTTTGCAATCAGGACATTTCTTGTTCTAATATAAAACCAAATGGTAAGTTTGTCTTTCATTTACTTCTTTATCATTTAAGAAACTGTTTGGATGTGTGATCATACTTTGGCTGTGACTAAATAATAATTCTTTTTACAATCAAATTCAAAGCAGCTTTCATTCCTTGTTTTGCACTTATTTGTTTCATTTACCATGTCTAGTAAATTATAAAGCACAACAAATATCATATATATACTGAAAATTTGTACCTTTTTTTTTTTTTTTTTTATCTAAGACATTGTTTATTTTAAACTAAAAAATCTTTTCAATCATTGCTACAGGAAAATATCCGCTACAGGCTTAGTGTGGTCCCAAATTTGACAAACCTCGGACGATCCGTGTTGAGTGCTATGTTTTATTAGTTGACAATATATGAGTTGAGACGCAAATATATGTCCTTCGTGGTATTTTTCATTTGCGTCTTTTGAAATTATTTTCTCATTACCAGGCACAAAACTTCCACGAGAATGCTCTGACATTAACCTTCAGAACCCACCAGACGGTGTATACACTATTTATCCTGACGGCCGACAAGGTGTTCCTGTATATTGTGATATGATGACTAATCACGCACGATGGACAGTGAGTATCATTCTCTATACTCTCTCTCTCTCTCTCTCTCTCTCTCTCTCTCTCTCTCTCTCTCTCTCTCTCTCTCTCTCTCTCTCTCTCTCTCTCTCTCTCTCTCTCTCTCTCGATTGATTGATTGTTGGTTGCTTTACGTCCACTGGGTCTCTCTCGATCAATCGATCGATATGCAGATATCTTGAAAAAGGCAAATAATACGTCAAGTAATCTGTGGAATTACCCCCATCAGGAACGTCATTATCCATATATTTGCAATCAGATGATGTACGAGACATGAAAGCCCAGACAAAGAGCTATTTGATCAATGTAACTTACAACTAGCCGTATGGAAACTAAGGTGAACTTAGCATGAAGAAATTGGAACCTTGGTTTCTTAATAACTTTGCAATTTATCAAAGAAAAATGATTAAATAGTTATCACAGATACCAGGAGTATAATTTAATACGCCAGACGCGCGTTTCGTCCTCATAAGACTCATCAGTGACGCTCATATCATTAATCATCGTTTGAGTACTGACTACTGAATTGATACCATCACTTACAGACCAACACCGAACGATGACATGATTGGTTTGTATTGGTCTAAAGAATTGACACAAAGGAAGAAGATATCAGTACACGAACATTTCAATACGTCTATTATAACAGAATGATATCAGCAAAAGTAATCGCCAATTCCTTTAATGGATAAAAACAGAGGTTTTACATTCAAACATAATCGCCAATTACTTCCATGAAATGAACTTAATCACTGAGAGAATTTTATTGCTTATACAACTGTTAACACAAAATTCTGCGGTCATATCAATGCATGAGAATATTTCATGAAGAAATAAAACTTTACTTCCATAATCTGTACAACAGGAACATGTGCAGGGTCACCACAACTCACATACGCAATGAATTGGTCAAATAGTTAATATAAGAAATTAAACACATTTTCATATTTGCTATAAATAGGTTATACAGAGAAGAATAAACGGTTTTGTTGATTTCTACCGAGGATGGTCAGCCTACAAAGAAGGTTTTGGTAATGCTAGTGGTGAATACTGGTTAGGTATGTATTGCGTCAATCAATCAAAGGTAGATAAAGAAAGTGGTTCAGAACATCTAAATTATTGATGTTTTTTACGTATGAAAATGAGGGAACTTTTTTCTTGTCAAATCCTTTAATTCAAAATTATAATCAAAATGTTCTTATTTTGTTTTCAGTATTTAAGTTTGTGTGCAAGCTTTCTTCATTTCATTCCAAATGAAACAAAATTGTTACTTACATGACAAAAAGTACGTGCGAAATGCTATAAGATAACACTGTTAGCTTGGAAAATATCGGCAACGGGTACAAATATAAATGTATTGGGGAAAAATCAAATTCACTAAAAATACTGAACTCCGAGGAAAATTCAAAACGGAAAGTCCCTAATCAAATGGCAAAAATCAAATGATAAAACAAATCAAACGAATGGACAACAACTGTCATATTCTTGACATGGTACAGGCATTTTCAAATGTAGAAAATGGTGGATTGAACCTGGTTTTAAAGCGCTACACCTCTCACTTGTACGACAGTTCGGCATCAAATTCCATTATACTGACAACGATGCGTGAACAAAACAAAGACAAAAAATAGGCGTCCAACAGCAACACGAACCCCCATAAACTGGGGTTGCTCTGGAAGTGTAACAGAACCTGCTCCACATCTGGCACCCGTCATGTTGCTCATGTTATTACAAAGTCGGTAAATATACTAATTCGGTAGATCACATTCGTTAAAAGGGAACGAGGTTGTAGTTACAACATAAAGAACCTGTATAAAGGATATTCCATAACGGTCAAACAACTCGTGATTGCGTCCGAAAAATTTACGACGTGATGATTTAAACTTCACAATTATAAACTCTTGGTCTTAAAAAGTAAAGCTCACAATTGGGAAGCTAAAATCATCTCTTATGTTGTAAAGAGTTGTTTTAACCGACCCTCATAGTCAATTTCTAGATATGAGTGTTAATCAAATGGCAAAATCAAAAGCTCCAACACATCAAACGAATGGAGCACAACTGTCATATTCCTGATTTGGTGCAGGCATTTTCTTATGAAGAACATAGTGGATTTAACCAGGTTTTATAGCGCTAAGCCACTCACATGTATGCCAGTCGCATCAAATTCCATTATACTCCAACACACCCGTGAAATCGTTGGTCCGTGACTGAATTAAAGTATATAACTATGTGTAAGCCTTATTTTAGCCTGGATATTTAGTATTGATATTGTCGATCTGCAACTTATCAATTTTTGTAATATTAATTATTTGAAAAACAATAGGGCATGGAATGGAGAAAGGTTTTTAATCAACATCATTGTCCAATATTAGTTATAAATAAAGTTGAATTCTTTGTTTCTCTGTTTTGCGTCATGCCGGCTAACAATTTGGAAACTGTACCTACACGCCTTATTTTAAGTCTAGATTTTTAACAATACAACAGTATCCGTATTGTCATCTGATTAAAATACTACAATAGGAAACAATGTGACAATGGTAGAATTTAGTAATGTCATACCTGTGATTATGACCCGTGTGTATAGCAAATCCTAAATACACCGTTTGGTTGTGCGCCTGTCAGATGCGGAACGTACAGATAGGCGTAGGTAACATGTGAATATACTATTGGTATCGGTATCGGATTCGACCTGGACCTTATTAATTATTGGCAATATTAATTATGGGGATAACAAAAGGGTCTGGAGTGGTGTAATTTTTAATCAACACCATTGTCCTATATTAGCTATATATAAAATTGAATTCTTTGATTTGTCGTTTTTACCCGATGACGGCTGACAAATTGGACCTCGTAATTTTAGTATTATAGATTTACAACGTAGCATGAACAAAACAGACGTAATAGGTAAAATTGTCAAAATAGGGGCACAGCAGTCATCACCGTGTCACACTCTCAATTAGAAAAAAAACCAAAAGAAATATTTAACAAAGAATTACAAAATAAGCATCTATCAAATTGAACAACTCACATTCATTGCTTACTTATATATGTATCTTAAATCAACCCATAAAGGATTGCAATATTTGAAGTCCTTTGACTGATTGGCAAGGTTCATCATATCAACTCTAGTGTAGAGTCGCGTGTTTGACGTCAGAATGTAAACGTCACAAAGGGACAGATATTAAATAATTTTGTCGTTCAAAGGAAACATTCTTTCTTTATTAAGAAGTATATAGCAATTGCCTTAAAAACATATAAGTTCAAAATTCTTTTAACAAATTCTTGAATACACATTGAAGCCAATAAATGATTTTTTATAAACGAATCGATCTGCATAACAATATAAGATATTAAATTAACGATATTTTTAATAAAGCAATTATTTTTTTGTCTGGAAGTTTTGCCGAGCAAATTTGTATGACACTTGTCTTTGGAATAATATTCATAAACGACAGTCGTAAGATAAAATTTTGTCAAACATATCAACATTATTTTTTTTGTAGGAAATGATAATATCCATGAGATAACATCCCCCCGTAATCACGATCTTAGAATCGAATTGACAGATTTTGATGGTAACATTCGATACGCAGAATATTCAATTTTTACTGTTGCTGATGAAGAGAACGGCTATCGCTTGCTTGTTTATAACTACTCTGGAAATGCTGGTAAGTGCTAGAATTTAAATAATCTGAAATTCTTGTTTTCGCAAAAAGTGCACAAAAACATGGATTTAGTAACACGCCCCATATATAAACAAAAGATAAATGTAGATGTATGTCTCTTTATACATTTTTCTATTGATTGTGTTTCTCTGTTTACAAATATGTTATCAGTTTATAATTAGACAAAAATGAGATTGGGTATGAATTCCAATGCGATAGACGAGGTTTTATTTTTAATAACACAATTACTTTAAGTATGTACCACTGTACTTAATATTTGCGGTAACGAAGGAAAAATCAAAAGTTAAAGAAGAAATGCTAGGTTTAATAGTATGCCTTCTTATGGCATCTCAATATGCGGTGGGAACCTTTTATCGCGACTACAGACTAGACGGTTTTAAGCTCAGAATATCGGGATTGATTCTTTTGGGATACAGGAATTCCTATTTCAAATTTTTCAGGATGGCAGGATCGAAATTTCTTGACAGAAACAGAAAATAAACATTTAATTGTGTTCGACTTTAAAGTGAAGCAACAGAGGAATCTCTGGAAAACATTTATAAATATAAATACAGTACTAGCACCCCCTTTTGCTGAGACACCCTGGCTAGCACACCCCTCCTTTTTCAAAGTGTCTGGACCCGCCCCTGACCGAAACGTAGTACTCAACTATTATCAACTATGGGTTATAATAAAGGACGAAATATGCAACGTAACTTGATTGAAGGGTGAGGGGGGGGGGGGGCATACATTACGGCTTAAAATTGTACTTAGTTTGTCGTTTTATACAACCTTTTAGCAAGTTAACCCCATCACAGAAATCAGTTACAATGATCTTTCAAAAATAACATGATCAGTTACCATCATCAACGTACTTTTTTTACTCATTTTCCTCACTATTCATTCCCTAAGTAATGTACAACTGTTTAAGGTTAATTTCTAACAGACTATTGCAAATGTTAATAATCAAACGACGGCCTAGTAATGTTAGCCACATTTATGTTTAAACAAAGAACTTGAGAGGGACGGATTTTACGGGGATCTCCCTTCGCCATATTGGAATCGTGGTATCTTCAGTTACCATCATCGCTTGTCAACATTGATGTATAATGACAACATTTAAAGGTCGTATTACAGTATTACATTGATAACACTTAGAACAAAATCTATTCAAATAACAAATACGTATGGTCAGAGCTCTATAAATAACTTCATTGTAAATATAAAGATTTAATATTCTGTATTTTATCAGTTTCGAAAGAAACAGATCAAAATTGAGAATGGAAATGGGGAATTTTGTCAAAGTGACAACAACCCGACCAAAGTGCAAACAACATCCGAAGGCCACCGATGGTTCTTCAATACAGCGAGAAACTCGAGCAACCGGAGGCGTACTTTCAGTTGGCCCCTAAACGAAAATGTATACTAGTTCAGTGATAATGGACGTCATACTAAAGTCCGAAATATACACAGGAAACTAAACATTAAAATCATAAACAAGACTGAAAAGGCCAGAGGCTCATAACTTGGGACAGGCGCAATAATACGGTGGGTTTAAAAAAATTGAGATCTCAACCCTTCCCCTATACCCATAACCAATGTAGAAAAAGCAAACGCACAGTAAAATACAGTTTAAAAAAGTCCGAGTCCGATGTCTGAATATGTAAAAAACAAACAAAACAAATGACAATGGTAAATAAATAATCAAAGGACTACTAGCTATTACTAACATGCATTCTGTAGACCTCAATTTAACCAATGCAAGATTATGTCTTCATCATATGAATATCAAGGACAATCCCTCCCGTTAGGGGTTTAGTATTATACCATTTTAAAACATACGAGAAGAACCTAACCAGTTATACTTCCAAATCACAAAGTTGTATCTATGTATCTATGAATTAACTGTTTGTTGCAGGCAAAACAACAAGGTTACAGTTGCGCACAAAGATGTTCTCCATATCTTTTTGAATTCGTTCATATTTTTTAATACATAATTTTTAAGTACAAAAACTTCAGAAATGTTGGGCTTTCTTGTAATGGTATCATTACGTATAAAAATGCAAACAAATAATTATCAATTAAAACTAAACTAATTAAATTTTAATTAATTCAATAAATATGAAAAATGATAGATTTACCATACTTAAATCTTGGGTTGTCATTTGTTGATGTCTGCTATTTTTATGCCCCACCTACGATAGTAGAGGGGCATAGTGTGTTCTAGTCTGTGCGTCCGTTCGTTCGTTCGTCCGTCCGTCCATCCTTCCGTCCGTCCTCCCTCCGTCTGATCGTCCGTCTGTCCCGCTTCATGTTAAAGGTTTTGGTCAAGGTAGTTTTTGATTAAGTTGAAGTCCAATCAACTTGAAACTTTGTACACATGTGCCCTATCATATAATTCTTTAATTTTAATGCCAAATGAATGTTTTTACACAAATTGCACGGTTCACGGAACATAGAAAATGAAAGTGCAAATTTCAGGTTAAAGTTTTTGGTCAAGGTAGTTTTTGATGAAGTTGAAGTCCAATCAACTTGAAACTTAGTATACATGTTCCCTATGATATGATCTTTCTAACTTAAATGCCATATTAGAGTTTTTACCCCAATTTCACGGTCCACTAAACATAGAAAATGATAGTGCGAGTGGGGCATCCGTGTACTATGGACACATTCTTGTTGTATATCGTTTATTTTGTTGGCATAAACGGGCCGTTAGTATTCTCTTTTGTAAGCATGCACAATGTCTGTGGTTTTCTGACATATTTTATTACGTCTTTTTATTTTATTTCAACAAAGGCGACTCCTTAACTGTTCACAACGGAAAAATGTTTTCTACATTTGCTAAAGATAATGACATATCCGGGGCTAATTGTGCGGTTATTTACAAAGGAGGATGGTGGTACAATCAATGTCATACTTCAAATCTTAATGGAAAATATCTGGCAGGGAACCACACATCATTTGCTGACGGTATTGAATGGTATCACTGGAGGGGTTATTACTACTCACTCAAGTCAACCAAAATGATGATTCGAATGTATTAATAATAATAAAAATAGTGAACTAAATTTTGCCTGAGAAAATATTATTCATTTATCAGTTGTCATCAAATGGTCATTGAACTTGGTCTATTTTTCAGTAATTAACTTTGAAAACTCTTCGGTACATTGGGTTTTTGTCGTTATTTTTATTTTGTTTTTGATCTTAGTGCAAATCTAATGAGTTTAAAGTTCGTTCTCTATTCGTGCAGCTACGTGAGAGTTGAGCACTCACAAACTACTTTAACTCTATGTCTGTCTTTAAGTAGGAGCTATTAGTTTAGTGGTTGCCGTTTATTGTTGTTTGTCATTTCAATTTTCGTTTATTGTTTTATCACAGGTTTTTTTGTTTTTCGTTTTTATTTTAATTGTTTAACAGTTTGTCAACTGAGTGTACATTGTGCTCATTTTTGAATCCCGTACAATTTCATAACCCCACCTTATTTGGGCTTTCCGAGATAGTTGTTGCATTGGCATTAATATAACATCTTCTTATCTTATGTTACTTGTAAATCATATTTTGTCACGATGCCGGCATCTTTCAACGACCCTTGTCATAGAAAACCATATCTTCTTTGTGTGATAATATCTGAATACAGATGAACACGAATATGTTACAACAGTCATTACCCCATTAACCATGTGACATAATTCTCTCTATTTATCCCGTTAGTCAATGGATTTATACTTATAATGAGTAGACCGACGGATTACAGTACTGGAGCGATCTGTGCTCACCATTTTGAGCACTTTAACTCAGCACCTGTTTAAATGAATTATATTACACAAATGTCTTTAGTTTTCTATGTAGTATTTTGAGTACTGGATTGGCTTTTTGCAGTCTTTCGTATTTATGTCATGTCATTCTTAAAAAGTAAAATATAGTAACAAAAATACCCAACACTAAGGAAATTCAAGACAGAATGACCCTTGGCAAATGTCAAAATAAAAAACATCAAAAAAATTGAAAACAACTGTCATATTTCTGACTTGGTATAGGCATTTCCTTTGTAGAAAATGGTTGATTAACCCGGGTTTGATAGCTAGTTTCTCTCGGTCTTTTTATTTATATTCCTTTCCACCTCTTTTAAATACAGATTAAGATTTCTTTGAAAATGTATGTAATGAATTAATGTAAAATATCCGTTCCCCACCCAAAGATTACATACATATATGCCGAACATTCATATGTATGGTACTATAAGACTTAGTGCAACACATGGTTAACATATACAAAAGTCATGATATACTCCCGAAACTATTTTGCAATTCTTAGATTAAGATTTTTATTTTTAAACTACGAAATGGTGATAAAATAAAGACAACAGAATTGTGTCGATTTTCGAAATTGTGCCGAAAGTCTTTGCTATTGTATGTTTTTGCTGTGCATTGACTGATCTATTGTCTTGAATTGATACCCCAAAATATTTGTTTTTATATTGAGTTGTAAAATTTCAAGTATTGTCACTGTTTAGAATTTCGATATGTGGACACAAATTGTTATACAATTCACAATAATATTGATGTTAATGCAAGATTTAAACGATATATAATACATCTTGTTCAGAAATACATATTGAACCAAAAAAGTTAGAGGGCGATGTTTGTTTGTATCATGAAAAATCCATCGTATATGCTTGATACATTGATAACTTCATACATATAAAACAAACACAAGGAAATAATTATATACAGAGAGAAAGGGCAAATATATGATGTATTCATCAAACTACGAAAGTGGTTTTCATCTTACATAAATAAGGTAATAAAGTAGCATATTTACCTGACGATATCAGGAATTTGGTATTTAGTCAAATCTTAACCGGAAATTGTGATTCTAAATTTATTAAATGTAAATAACATGTCGAAATATTTAGGCTTGAAATAAATACAATTTTGGATAAGTTAATGCAAGCACCCGAGGTGTATAGTGTCTTATACGATTACAGGTTTGTAATGTTTAACAACCATATTATATCAGTGTGTAAACACGTTAATTATGAGCTTTGAAAGTCAAGTAGTTCGAGCATTTTTCTGAGTAAGTGTTTAAAAATTTCAAACAAATATTCTTTACTGTGGTTAGAATTCATTAGTCGTCAGTATCTATAGATTAACAACTTGTGGTTATATTGATAATTTAGAATCTTCCTTGAAGGTGGCGCACGATTTCGCAGCTAAATAACTCGATTGATGTGTCATTTGTATACAAGAGTTATATTCCTTTGAACTATGAGTCTATGTTTAATTTCATAAAGTCAGTATGTTGATTGTCTACCTTGAACAGGGTTATATTTATATATCTTATAAATATAGTTTTTTTTTTATTGAATTTAAAATCGTTACAAAATCTGTAATGTACTAGGTACTCGTATTTATCAAAGACATTTATGCATATCTATAATTTCTTTTATTTGTTTTGAAATGTTTAAAATTAATATATACCAATATAAAGAATTATTTTGTTATCTTATAAATATTTGTTTGTCATATGTAAGTATTCATACCGTGTTTGTACGTAAAACATTAGCAAGGTCAAATCTGCCTTCATCATCACTAACTTTCTTAGAGCGATGAGACAAACTTCTCTAAATCACAGATCACAGGCACTCGTTACAGAATAAAACTTTCCTTTGTTATACCTTAATATACCATTAAGGTATATAGGTGGAAATATTCTGAAACAAGTGACTATGTCACAGAAAAAACATCTTCCCAGTATTTATGAAATTGCTCTCTATTAAAGCCATATCCTGGAAATTATTAAAAAAAAACACTTGTTTCCTACTTTTAATTTGAGGTACAATATGCCTCATTAATTGTGCTGTCAAGAATACACTGTTTCAAGTTGTGGTATGCATCAAAAACTGTCCAACAGCATTCGTCATTCTACTCGTAAAGGCATTTGTTTCTAAGATCGGTATGGTGTTTACCATTATGCCAGAACTCAAATGAAGCAGAAAGCTGATGTAACTTATCTGCTTTACCCGATCCCTTAAGACAAATACATGAAAGAAGTGTAATAACGCCTAACACAAACACAAAACAGTACACCATAGCCAGCATTTTATTCTAGAAGCTTCTAACTGATGCCGAATGCTAGAGTGTAAAATTGTAATTGGGACCTACCCAAAACAATTAGAACTTTTCTGAAAAAATACTATAAATGAAAACAGAACTATATCATCTTCCTATAATGATTGAATGTTAGAAAAATTGACCAGAGTTATCTTACTTTAATCACAGAGAGGGGAAAGCAAACAATTTTTAATTTAAGCCTAATTAACATTAAAACAATTTTCCATTAACAAATAAAGTTATCTTATTGAAATATAAGGACTTTGTTAGCTAAGTCTATTAACTTTATTAGATATTATGAATTTTTATGACAATAGAGAAACATGCTAAATAACGTTTTAAATAAATTATGTAGAACATGTAGTACGTAAAACATCAAGATTAATCAATAATAATATGACATTTTACGATTATATATATCTATATTTATAATTTGTTTACACTCATACGTATATACCATACCAATACTATACACGTTCTAACAGTAGCACACGCACCTTTACCTAATAACATTAATAGCATATGTGCACTGTCGGCATTCCAATGGGAACAAACTGTGCCCCTCTACTTGCCGACTTGTTTCTTTATTATTATGAGGCTGACTTCATGCAGGAACTTCTTAGGAAGAAAGATAAGAAGTTAGCACTATCCTTTAACTCTACGTTTCGCTATATACAGTACAGCCTGTGACTTCCTCTTAGTTATGTCCACCCTCTTGTATGGTCAACATCCAATGGTGAACATTTATTGGGGTATTCAATCTTGAGATGTTGGCCATTTATTGGGGGTCATAAATCATGGGCAGATTTTTTATCTAATTATGTTACCTGTTAAAATCAATCAGGGTTGAAGTTTTCAGCTGGTATGTTTCATTAAAATTTACCTGTACAGGTAACTTGGGTTTCATTTAAAATTGACATTTCACCTTTTTTTGAAAATGTAGAATCAAGTATTGTTTTACTCTGTTAATTTATTATTATTTTTTGTCTTTAATGTTATTTAAAAATTTTATTTTTTAATTGTTTTTTTTTTCATTTTTGTTTGTTTTTTTTCTTACTGTTTTGTTTCTTATTCTTTTAATTTCTTCTTATTAAGAATCTTGAGTCGAAATGGCAAAAAGTCAAAGCCAAAGTTATTGACTAGCATTTGAAATAAACAGACTTTTAATAATTGTTTTTTAAGTAAAAGGTATATAAAAATGAAAGTAATTAAACAATTTGGTTTCTTAACAAAATAAGATGATCAATATCAATCCTTTTACAATAGATTTTGATAACATCTAATATTATTCAGGAAAACTACAAGTACCATTATATGGTTTAGGAAAAAACTAATTTTGTTTATCTAAATTTTCTTCAAATCTCAAAACAAGAGTTGTGCACAAACAATTACCGAAAAGACTTATTTTCCAAATGTCCACCTAGTTATCATCAAATTTTGATAAATGTACATTAAAAATGCTAATCATAATGAAAAATGTTCTTATATATCTGAATCAAGTGAATCTTATGAAAAGAAATTATTTAAAGAAATTGTCTTGAAACTTATTAAATATGTTATCTTCAGTTTGGTTAATTTCTTTCAAAATTTGTCTCCAGAAAAAATAAAGTGCACTTCTAAAGATGGTGACACTTTAATGGTCTATTAATTAAATCATTTTTTTTTTCAGTGTATTATATTGTCGATAGTGCTGGACTGGCATGATACATATTCTTGGTATACATTTACAAAGAATATTTCAATCAACCTAGGCCTTTTAGCTAAAGTTAATAATTGCAGGGACTTGAATGAATTAAGACTTTTAAAGTACTTAATAAAACATGAATTTAAAGAAAAATCTAAAAATAATAACTTATGATAAAAACTGTAAAGGATGTTGATTGTGTCAATTAAGGTAGAGAATTTTTGGTCATAATTTAGAAATAGAAAATAGTGGACAATATAAAATTCCTAGAAAGGATAGAATGTGTAAACTGTGCCTCTTGTAGGTCAATGAAGAACACCTATTCCTTGATTGTAAAATTAACAAAACAACTTTGAGATATAAATCCATTTGAAAATTATTTACCTTCTCATTATAATGTCTCGAACCCAAGAACAAAAAGTAAAAGAAATGCTTAACCTCTAAAACATGGATCATGTTTAAAATATCATATGACAATAAAAATATTATCAAATTTTGCTGTACTGAATATTTCTAATACTTATAAATATTTTATTCAATAAAGAAATAATGAATTGCCTAAACTTTATTTAGCGTAAGTCCTAAAGACAATCTTAATCATATGTTAAGATCAGTCTATCTACAATAATAAACCATTTTGATTTTAGAAAATTAATTTGAGAAACACCTTGTCAATAGAAAAAGGCAGGCATTGTAAATTTTTGCAGTATATTTGAAAATGAGATTTATTTATTCTTCACTACCAAAAAATAGACTTAATATAAAAAATAACTTAAATTGATCAAAAATTATTTAAAAGGTATAATATCAAAACTAATAGTCAGGAGACAATTATTTTTTAATTATAGCTGTTTGTTCAACTAGTTTTATTGTTTCATTTTATTTTTGAATTTCTTGTCATAATCACAGTTATTAACTTTGACAAACACATACATGTATATTTTACCTGAGACACCTGACCTGTAAGTTATATAATTTTAACACTTCAATGCATTCAAGATTTCCCTTTATCCTTGACTACTTTTTGAGTAATACCTTGTGTATTAAAAAAGCAACAGGGGGTATGATGATGGACATATAGGGCCACCATGGTGAACATATTTTTTATGGCCACCATTAATAAGATAAAGTCACAGGTAGTACTGTAGATGATGTTCTTTCACTAAATAATTCAAAATTTGGTGACTATGTGGAACGCATCTATCCAATCGAGCTAGAGATAAAGGATACTACAGATACAGTTAAGTCGGCCTCATATCTTGACTTACATCTAGAAATTGACAATGAGGGTCGGTTGAAAACAAAACTTTACGACAAAAGAGATGATTTCAGCTTTCCAATTGTGAACTTTCCATTTCTAAGTAGCAACATTCCAGCAGCACCTGCATACGGGGTATATATCTCCCAATTGATACGATATTCCCGTGCTTGCATTTCCTATCAAGATTTTCTTGATAGAGGGTTGCTGCTCACAAGGAAGCTATTAAACCAAGAGTTCCAAATGGTGAAGTTGAAATCATCCCTTCGTAAATTTTACGGACGCCATCACGAGTTGGTTGACCGTTATGGAATAACCGTATCACAAATGATATCGGATATGTTCCTTACGTCGTAACTACAATCCCCTTCCCTTTCCTGAATGTGACCTACCGAATTAGACTATTTACCGGATTTGTGATCACATAAGCAACACAACGGGTGCCGCATGTGGAGCAGGATTTGCTTACCCTTCCGGAGCACCTGAGATCACCCTTAGTTTTTGTTTGGGTTCGTGTTGTTCATTCTTTAGTTTTCTATGTTGTGTCATGTGTACTATTGTTTTTCTGTTTGTCTTTTTCATTTTTAGCCATGGCGTTGTCAGTTTGTTTTAGATTTATGAGTTTGACTGTCCCTTTGGTATCTTTCGTCCCTCTTTTGATATTCCTAATAAACATCTGCTTTTTTCAAAATAAATTACACGAGTCTAGACATGTATTGGACACCTTAATTCGTTAGAGAAACACAATGCTATGTTATCTTATCTTAAGCAGACTTGTCAAATGGTGTCATACATTTTCATACGATCAACTGTTACGACACTGTGCTTTTGAAAAAACAGAATATTTAATGAAATGATGGGTAAGTTAGTTGACTGTATTCTGTTATTCTATTAGACTAATTGTTTCATTAATATTGACAATATAAACTATTGTTAAAAATTCAAAGTATAAATACGATATTGAATGAAGTATATATATACACAACTGTCCCAGGTTATGGGAGGATTGAGCGGTCACATATGTATTTAATCATATTCAAAAGTTACTAACACACTGTGTAATAAAATTATCTTACCAACTATCTTACCATGTGGCTTTTAGACTAGTGTCTTATCAAAGTGATTGAGTCTTCAACCAGTATAAAAACATATTTCCATTAGTCTATACAAATACAAAAGCAAACAATAACAACTTGCAACCTTTTATTGATTTTTTTCTGTATTTATTTCAATCGTTCGTTCTCAATTTCTTAATTTAATGTCCGGGCGAAACGTTTCAAATGTTTTCCTCAACGCTACGGTGTTTTTTTTAAAAAGTACAAATACCATTTAAATAAACAACCCTTATTAACCCTAAATCAAATATACACGTCGTTTTATAACTAGAAATGTAAAGAAACTCAGATAAAAACATGTATAATGTGTTTTGTCTCTAGTAATCCACTTCTGTGTAATAAAAACAATGAACAAAAATTAATACACGCTACAACAGTAGTTAAAAATGTGTGTGAAAGGGGTCTCTTCTTGGAGGATAAAACAACTAAGAATATCATAGTTTCGGTCTTTCAGAACATTCATAAATTATTTGCCACTGGACTCTAACAAAAAAAAATCATAAGCAACGATCCGATAGTTTATGAGATTAACAAATGAACTCACTTGTGTAGCGAGTTCTCTAGTAAACAGGAACGGACACGAATTACAATGATACAGAAACACCAGTCAGAGTTTTTGTCATTAAAGTAGTAGTGTCTAGAAAACTAGTTCTGAATTATAATTGACGATTGGGATGTCTGTATAATCAATTACACACTCTTAAAAACGCATTTTCCCAATTCAGTGTCTAGAAAAATTCTACCAGAAGAGAATAACGCAAAAATCGTCTTCACATGTACAGTAAATAAACCTAAATAGAACAAAAAAGAAATAGAATTTCAACCCAAAGAATGTGAAGGAGTTGAATTACTCAATGGGTTTGTTATATAAAATTGAAATAAAAAAAAGATTAAAATACTTTTGAAAAACACTCTAAAATAATAAAAAAAAATCATACAAAGTTTCAGTTTAATGCTGATTACTATATGTTTTGTTATAAATTAATTTCAAAGAACAAATTATCATTATTAACATGCAAAACATGCAAAACTCACACATATATGTACCTAGATTATATACATATATATGTTTGTGTGTTGAGAGTGTTATAAATTGTTGTAGATAATCATATTTACCGATGCCTTTATGTATTGGGAATGCTGCTTATTCAACTGATGCTTTCCGGTGAGTTTTAGTAATTAACAACAATTAGTGTGCGTATATAGATATCGTCATCATCATGGTCATTGTATAATGAGCATCGGTGGCCGAAAGTTCTAAGAAGTTCACCTACTGTATTATTAACCTGATCAACACTGTGGTTGTGAGTTTGAATCCGGCATGTGACACGTGGCAGGTACGGTGAAATCCATTCCAATAAAGAGTGACTAGGATTGTCTGTGTTTCTACTAAAAGGTTGTTGGTGATCTTGGGATTCCTCCACTCAGAAAAATTGATCGCCATGATATAGAACAATATTGCTGTAATAACCAATTAATCATTGCAGTAGTATGTTGTCATAAAGAGAGGCGGGAGATAAAAAAAAGTTATACAAACTCAAAAACATTGATTTAAACTGTATTTTTCAATCTTATACTGTGACACAATATATATACAAATTTCAATTTACATTATGTGGGCAAATGTCAGGTATATAAAAGATGAAGAGCTATATTCCAAAAGGTCCAAAAAGTATAGCCAAATCCGTGAAAGGAATCAGAACTTTGCAGGAGGGAGATACATTCCTCAATTTATAATAATTTATAATATTTTGTAACAGCAAATTTTAATAACACAAAAAATCCGTATTTTCATGCCAGTACCGAAGTACTGGCTACTGGGCTGGTGATACTCTCGGGGACTAATAGTCCACCAGCAATATCAATATTATTATTAATATAAAATTATAACCATTAAACTAATAATTAGAATGATATTATTTGTGTAAATATATACAAAATGCAAGGAATTATACAAAAGTGAAAACTTCCACGAATTCCTACTACAAAAAATTATACAGGTCAATTTCAACTGAATATGTTCACTTACTACAATATAAGTATCAGGATACATCAAATTTTCAATTAGTGTTCACATCTGTATGTGTTTGAGGACAAATAATGCTTGTTTTCTTGTATTGATAGGCCTCATTAGAAGTATTGTTTTATATTGGAGAGTATTATTGGTACATTATTTCGGCCATATAGAATTTTCTTTCCGTGGTTCATTTTCCCAACATGTTCATAATTAAACCTGTGCAAAGTTTATGCTTATACCATAGAGTGATAAATTTTGACAATTTATAGCACTTAATTGCTCGACAAACAGGTAGTTGAACTATAATATCACACAATAACGAATTCAAAAGAAGTTTGTCAAACTTCAGGGAAACTAAGTATTCAAAACCCAAACAGTTTCTCCGTCTTCAAATATAATTCAAGCAATTTTAATTAAACATATCTTTCACTTAGGTATGACCTCTTTTCTGCGAACATGCGTGTAAAAAGGGATGTGTAAATACCCTGCAATCGTCTGTGTTTGAATAACTTGTGTTTTGTAATTTGTATCAATCTGGTGTTAGTTTTATAGTTAATATAGTGTGTTGTTGCACCAAATCTATATGTTAGGGGAGGGTTGAGTGCTCGTAAATATGTGAAACTCCGCCGTATTCGGTACGTGGTTGTGCCATGTCAGGAGTCTGTGATTAAGAGGTTGTCGTTTTTTGTTGTATATCATATTAGGTTTTCGTTTATGGTTGTATATATAAATCAGACGTTTAGTATTCAATTTGAACTATTTTACATTTATCATATTTATGATTCTGTTACTTTATAGACGACTCTGTGCTAAATGAATTGTTTATTGTATATGCAAATGTTGAGGCTATATAGTTGTTAACTGCTTTGTTATTTGGTCTCTTGTAGATAGTTGTCTCATTGGAAAGCATACCGCATCCTCCTTTGTTATTTTTATAGAATGCATTTCTGGTATTTTGTAGATGGAGGCCAGGAGTGTTTATCATGTAGTAATATAGAAACTGTACAAGATTGTCAACATTACATCTTGTGTGACAATACCGAGGTATAAAAAGTAAAATCACAAAAAATACTGAAATTCGATGAAAATTGAAAACGGAAAGTCCTTAATCAAATGGCAAAATCAATAATTAAAACACATCAACGAATGGATACATGTAAACATTATTCCTGACTTGGTACATGCATTTCCTTATGTTGCAATTGTGGATTAAACTTGTTTTCATAGCTAGCTAAACCTCTCACTTGTATGAAAGTGCATCAAATTATTACAACATATAAACTATGTGAATTGTTTACGAACATTAGTGTTGAGCTGGTATTTGTATAGTTAAATAAAAACCGTCAAAGATAATTTAAAAAAATGTTGTAACATTGAAGTCAACAAAATATGCTTAATAGATAGGTAAACTATTAAAATAAAATATGTACTACAGATGACTTAAAAAAAAGCAGAAATTAATGAATGACTGGTCAAATGAAAGAACATTGGACATATAAGTGAACTGAGCTGAAAGTGAAAGTTTTTTCGAAATCTGATTTCGTATGTCTTTGTATATTTGTATATAACTTTTATACACAATCAGAATTTTGTAAATCTGAATATGCATAGCTGATAATTACTCATAGATTTTAATTTGATTGAAGGTGTGTTACAAACAAAAGTTCGCCACTGAATCTGGAGGGACAAGTTATGATTTTGGATGTTCACAACCAAAGGTTAATCCGTCCTTACATTAAAAATTGTTAAATCACAAAAATACTGAGGGAAACATCAAACACATGAATTATAACTGTCATATTCCTGACTTGGTACCGGAATTTTCTAATGTAGAAAATGGTGGATTAAACCTGGTCTTATAGCTAGCTAAGCCTCTACTTGTATGACAGTGTCATAAAATTTCATTATATTGACAACGATGTTTGAACAAAACAAACAGACATAACAGGTAAAATGTCCTATAAAAATATTCGGATATTCATCTTTCAGAAATCAAGCTAACAATACAAAACAAAGGTTAATAAAATGTGAAATCTAGATATAAACTATCTGTATTCACCTGAAGAGAGTTTGTTTAGAACATGACCAAAGATCACCAAAACAAAAACAAAATTGACGATTAAGTACTTGTTACCAACTTATTTCTGTTGTTACCTGTAGTTAGAATATCTACAAATAATTTGCTAGGAAGTTAACGTTAGACATTGTATCTGACTAGACTGTGTATTTATTAGTTCCTCGCATCATACGTTTGCATCAATTATGCAGTCATGTATCTGACAGCCGGACGAGGGAATTCATATGTGTATACATCTCTAGTAGAAGAATATTGGTATATATAAAATGATTAAATATTCCAAACGGCAGATTTGGCATTTTGAATCTTGTTTTTTTTTTCTTTATGGGGAACATATAGATAACACAATGAGCACTTTACACTATCAGTAAAAACATTCGGATAAAATTCGTAATACACATATCATCGATAGTATAAGAAATGTAATATTTAGCTTACTCAGCTTACTCAGCGCAAAAAAAAAATGAATGTATTATAGATGAAATAAATAAAATAAATGTTTCAAACGTTTCTAGCATTCATGACCTCGGAATTCAAAACGAAAATTTTTCAGACATGTAATCATCTGATTGGATCTATTTTTGGGGAAACGGGCAGAAAGTCATCACATTAATGCTCCGGCTGCTGTAATAATACTAGATTGTGCAATCAGGACATTACTTGTTTAAATGTAAAAACAAATAGTAAGTTACTGTTTCAAACTTCTATAATACGACTTCTATGTTTTGTAAAGTTTTAAAAGAAATTTCATTGAGGTGGCATATTTCATGTACACCGTAACTATAGCTTTCAGCAGTCGTTAACAAAAAAAATAAGTTTATATAAGCTTTTTTATTATTAAATAATGAGATCAAGATGATTAAGAAAATGTAAATTTTGCAATGCTCTGCATTTTCTTAATAACAATTATAACTAAAGAGTGGAATTGACAAATGTAAAACAATGCAAACGAGAAAACTAACGCCCAAGTTTATGTACAAAACAATGAATGAAAGTCAAATATGTAACATAGCTACAAACGACAAACGACAACCACTTAATGGCAGGCTCCTGACTTGGGACAGACACAAACAGAATATGTTGTTGTTAAACATGCTAGCATGCGCCCAACATTCCCCAATCCTTGGACAGTGGTGCAATAGAAAATTTACGAAATGTATAACAAGAGTGCACACACTGAAATGTCTCGCTTCTTTGCTAATCATTGATACTACGTTGATAGTTCTAAATATAAAGTTTTATTACAACTGTCACATACAATTAACATTATCCAAGAAAACTAAACATTGACCAATGAACCATGAAAATGAGGTCAAGGTCAGATGAACCATGCCAGGCAGGCATATCTAGCTAACAATTCATCCACACAACAAATATGGTTGACATATTTCTTATATAGTTTAAGAAAAAAGACCAAAACACAAAAACTTAACACCGAGCAAAGAACAATGAAAATGAGGTCAAGGTCAAATAAAACCTTTGCGACTGACATATAGATCATAAAATATTTCCGTAAACCAAATATAGTTGACCTATTGCATATCTATAATACTAAAATTACGAGGTCCAATTTGTCAGCCGTCATCACGTTAAAACGACAAATCAAAGAATTCAACTTTATATATAACAAATATAGTACAAAGGTGTAGATTAAAAATTACACTACTCCAGGCCCTTTTGTTTTCCACGTAATTAATATTGCCAATAATTAAGAAGTTCCGGGTCGAGTCCGATACCGATACCAATAGTATATTCACCTGTTTCCTTATCTGTACGTTCCGCATCTGACAGGCGCACCACCAAACGATGTATGCAGGATTTATATGCTATATACACGGGTCATAATCACAGGGTTGACACTTCTTAATTGTCAAATTGTTACCTATTGTCGTATTTTAATCAGTAACACTTTCTAAGATAACAATACGAATACTAAAAATCTGGACTAAAAATAAGGCGTACACTTTTCAATTTGTTAGCGGGCATGACGTAAAACAGCGAATCAAAGAATTCAACTTTATTTATATGACGTAAAACAGCGAATAAAAGAATTCAACTTTATTTATAACTAATATAGGACAATGCTGTCGATTAAAAAATACTCCATTCCAGGACCTTTTGTTTTCCAAATAATTAATATTACCAATAATTGATAAGTTCCAGTTCGACGGGTTCAAACAGAAAGATTTGAAAGCAGAGAAAACTGTGTATCTTATAATCAGCATGACTTTATCAGATCACAATACTAATACTAAAATAAGGCTTGCGCACAGTTATATACTTTAATTCAGTCACGGACCCGCGATATCACGGGTGTGTTCTAGTAGTATTAGAAAAAGACCAAAACTCAAAAACTTAATTTATCCACTGAACCATGAAAATGAGGTCAAGGTCAGATGATATTTTCCAGCTAGACATGTACACCTTACAATAATTCCATACACCAAATATAGTAGTTCTATTGCATACAGTATAAGAAAAACAGACCAAACCACAAAAACTTAACAATAACCACTGAACCATGAAAATGAGGTCAAATTCAGATGACACCTGCTATTTTGACATGTACACTGTACAGTCTTTCCATACACCGAATATACTAGACCTGTTGCTTATAGTATCTGAGATTAGTTTTCTATTATTTTTCCGCAGTAATTGGTGGTTTTTTTTGCTAGTTTCGACTTTGCGTAATTGTAATAATTAAGCTATTTTTTGCATTGGACTTGACCACCAAAACTTAACCTTGTTCACTGATCCATGACATGACTGTTTGACGGGCATTAGGACCTTGCAAAGTACGCACATACCAAAAACATTTCTTAGCCTTTTACTTGAATTTAGAGAGAATTTAAAATTACAAAAAATCTTAACTTTTTTTTCAAGTAGTCACTGAACCATTAAAATGAGCTCAAGAACATTGAACATATGACTGACGGAAACTTCGTAACATGAGGCATCCATATACAAAGTTTGAAGCATCCAGGTCTTCCACCTTCTAAAGTATAAAGCTTTTAAGAAGTTAGCTAACGCCGCCACCGCCACCGCCTAATCACTATCCCTATGTCGAGCTTTCTGCGAAAAAAGTCACAGGCTCGACAAAAAAAAAACAATGCATATGATCAACAACATCAAACAACAACCACTCAATTACAGGCTTCTGACTTGGAACAGACTTGGAACAGGCACATGGGTTTCTGAATATAGTGTTAAGCTCCGCCTGCAGCTATATATTGTTTGAATATGTAGCACAATGTTTGTCATTTTCTACAAATCATTGATTAGTGACTTTACTTTTTACATAACATTATAACTTTTTTAATCAATAAGTCCGTTACAGACACCAGAGTTCCACAAGAGTGTGCAGACATTAAAAACAAAACAGATGGTGTATATACTATTTATCCCGACGGTCAACGGGCGACTCCTGTATATTGCGATATGACTACTAAAAATTTAAGTTGGACAGTGAGTATCGTATAACGTTTGTTTATTGCTTGGTTTTATAATGTGTTATGCTCTACATTGTCGCGATTCTTAAAGCAATCTTTTAAGATGTGATTAAATTTAGGGAAAGTATCATAAACATTTAGAATTTAAGTAAACCCATATTTTCATAGTATTTTTTTTTTAATGTGGATAACTCATTGCTCACTATGAATAAACCATGTACTGCAGCAAATCCCCTTCATTAATAAATCATAACTGAATCATTTAAAATCTACTTTAAATCAAAAGTCAAAGGACCGAAAAATATCAATTACAATAAATTGTCGGGACTTAACTTTGTGTTACGTCAATATCATCGGGCACTTAATCGCCGCGATATAGCCTTTTTGTGCTAATGCGGCGTAAAGCAACCAACAATCAATCAATCATCGAGCACTTAATAATATACTAGTATCATTTTCCGTTAAACAAAAACGAAATGGAAAATAGATACATAATTTCCACTTTTTGTTGATATTTTTCTCGGTGGAAATCATACAGCATCTCCCTATATTTACAAGTTCAATCGAACCAAGTTAAACGAAGACAGACAATATGTAAACAAAACAAAGTAGGAAAAACTACAAGCCAATTAATCAATTACACTAAAAATTACAGATTTAAAAGCACAGGCAAACCGTTTTGCAACTCAGATTCTCACAAGGTCAGTGGAATCTGCAACGTAAGAACCGCCATTTGGAATATAGCGTTAAGTTAAAACATGGGGTAACTATTACGTGCACTTATAACTTTGAATATTCATATAAATGACCTTTAAAATAGGTTATACAGAGAAGAATTAACGGATTTGTTGATTTCTACCGTGGATGGTCAGCCTACAAAGACGGTTTTGGTGATGTAAACGGTGAATATTGGTTAGGTAGGTAATACTCATATCAAAAGGCAACATTTATGCTAGTGCGATATCAAACATACACTAAAAAATTTCAACCATAATCATATTCAGTTTTTTAATTATTGTAAATAATATAAAGGGTACCAATGTTACGGCACCAAATGCGCATTACGATAATAAATGTCTCTTCAGTGATGGTAGATGACATTCTATTTGAAAAATATAATACCTAGAATACATGTACCTAAAGTATAGCCAAAAATAAAGGCAACAGTAGTATACCGCTGTTCAAAACTCATAAATCCATGGACAAAAAACAAAATCGGGGTAACAAACTAAAACCGAGGGAAACGCATTAAATATAAGAGGAGAACAACGACATAACACTAAAATGTAACACACATAGACAAAATCCCACGAGAATAACAAATATAACATATATATAACATCAAAACCAAATACATGAATTTGGGATAGACAAGTACCGTGACACGTCTTATCGCAATATGAATTTACACTAAAAAATAAGAGAAAACAAACGACACAACGTTATAATGTAATACACACAGAAAGGAACTATAATATAACAATGGCCATATTCCTGACTTGGTACAGGGCATTTTTAAAGGGAAAAAATGGTGGATTGAACCTGGTTTTGTGGCATGCCAAACCTCGCACTTTTATGGCCATGTGAAATATAACATCAAAATGACAACACAGGACTACAATATAAATAAATTGGAGAACACAATTGACAAAGAATCACACGAACAACAGCCAACAAAAGGCAACAAGTTCAAAAATTTAATACGCCAGAAGTGTATTTTGTCCACACAAGACCTACGTGTGACGCCCAGATACAAAAGTTTGAAAGCCGAAACGAGTACAAAGTTGAACAGCATCAAGGACCAAAAGATCAAAAAGGTTGTGTCAAATCCGGACCATTTGCATGAGAGAGATATTTTCTTATTTTAAATTGATTATAAAATTTAATAACAACACAAATTCCATAAAACTAATAGCCGTATTTTCATACCAATGACGTATTGGCAATTGTACAGCCTTCAACAGTGAGAAAACACTGTATAGACGGATAATAATTCAATTAAGAAAACTACGTCATAATGCATAACAAAACAACTAACAAAATCAAATATGACAGACGTGAACCGATGACAACCATTGAGATACAGCTGTGAGACATGAACATACAGAATGCAGTTAGGTTAAACATGTTTTTGAGCGCTAAATCTTTTCCCTAATCCGGGGAGTTGTGTTACAGTGCAACATCATAACTATAAAAATCAGTTGCAAAAGTATTAACTCATCAGATGTGTACAAATAGAAATACATCTAAAAAACACAGTGGACGTGGACAGGTACATATACATCCCAACACAACAAACATTAGGCTCAGATCTCAGAGTACCAGCAGTTACTTACAGCTAGTTTAAAGCCAAAATAATAACTAATAATAAATTCATGAACATTGAATCTAAGTCTAAAATACCAATGATAACACATCCAATATCCAATTGAATTTGTGTACAAACCTCAATAACAGTCAGAAAATATCACTTATTCGTGCAATAGAATAAGAATGTTTAAAGAAAAAGTCAAGAATTATCTTTTGTAGGAAATGATAATATCCATGAAATAACTTCTCATGGCAACCATGATCTTAGAATTGAATTACAAGATTTTGATGGAAACACAACCTACGCAGAATATTCCATTTTTAATATTGCAGATGAAGGGAACAACTATCGTTTGCTGGTGTATAATTACTCAGGAAATGCAGGTATGTTGTAAATAATATGAAATCTTTATTTGTTTTGGTCAAACTGTTGTCTGTATTTATTTGGCTTTTGTTCCCTCTCTGCTCCAAAACAACTATTGTACTTGAACTAAGTCGTGTATTTTAACAACTCGACATAAACATTTGTAACTATGACAACATTGCTATGAAGAACGCTAGGGGAAAACAACTGTACTCATTTATTTGAACGGCAAACCTCAGATTAGGTAACATGAACCAATGAACACCGATGTTCTAAAAGGGTCCATCTATTGCTCAGAAAATGGCTGAGAATGTTCATCAATGTTTGGCTTAGAGAATTGAGAACACCAATTAGAGTGCTGTTATTTTACTTTAAGTGCATTTTTCTGGGCATGCCTTTTGTGTCATGAATGAATGCCCAAAATTCTTTGTTTGCATGTGTATTTCTTTTTTAATGACAAAATTTTAAAAAATACAAAGTTTTTTGTTAATTGTACATTTAACACTTCATTCTGTCTGTTTTGAATGATCGTATATAATTGTTATCTATATTTATTATTAAACATGTACCTATATGTTGTAAAACATTTGGTTAATAAAGAATTGAATTGAATTGAATATAGAAAATTATTAATTGTGAGTCAGAGTGTTTTACGTTTACACCCAGTTCCTTTATTATAACAGGATTAGTCTGAGCAGGGTCACCCCTACCAGATCTTTCCAGTTTGAGTTTCTTTGTTATGCTTGCTTTCCTTTGTTCTGTAACATTTTGGCGGGAATGTCAAATCCACTATAAAACTTATAATTAATTATACGGAGAAGACTATCTATCAAAATTCACATAGAAAAAGTCCAGTGTAGATGCTAGGATTCAAGGATCTCAAGACCTTTAGCATATCAAGCCCCACGAACATATCAATACACCAGGACGACTATTTACGAACTTTCAGTCATTAAACATACTTAAAGGAAGCAAGATGTTTTCATAAGTGGGGCGAGTTGGCAGACCTTTATTCAGTAGAGTTTAAACCCTTTTCGTTAATAAATGAGTTGTCGGACTGATTGACAATTTGATTTTACACTTTTTTCAAAAATGGGGCGAGTCGGTTAACTAGAGTGGGGCGATTTGTTTTATAAAGTGGCGATATAGTGTGATCCGATTGGCCAGTTGGGCGAGTTGACATTATTTGATATCTTCTCGTCGTGTTCGGGGGTCATGAAGGGTATACCGTGTTACCCTTGTCCGTCCATTCATATGTACATCTCAAAATTAGTTTCTGCTCTCTATCTTTAATTTGCCTCAACCAAATGCTAAGAAACTTTTACAAAATTCTTCATATAGTAATATATAAAGTATATTTTAATGGTTGTGTGGCGTAGATTTTATGAATTGTAAATGGTTTTTAGTCTTATCTAAAACAGCTGGGATGTAAAATAGTTATCCCATTCGGACTTGGTGTGTCAGTGTTCGATCACCCTCTGGCCTCCGGCCATCGGGGTGATCTTACACTGACACATCGTGTCCTCGTGGGATAACTATTACTGAACACGTAATAGTACTAACTTATATGTACGTGTTAATAAAGTAATAGAACAGAAGACATTGCAAATATATTTCTTGTTTAAATTCGTATTTTTGCTCTGTCTTGATTTCTTTAAAAAAAAATGTATGCATACATTACATGTAGCAACATGTGAACACTTAGAATAAACATAAGGAAGCGGGCTTGTCATGTTTTGGATTGTTTTTATCCATTTGATTGCCTTGAAAAATATGCCCGGTGACCCCCATTTTTCTTTTTGTACATCGTTTATGTGTATAATGATAAGCCTTCTGTCAAAGTCTTATAAAATTTTAATTACTTTTTAACAGTTTTTGAGAACTTCAACTTGTCAATGATAAAGCTATGAAAAGTCAAGAGAGAATATTTTTCTGCCAAAATTTCAATTGCTAATATCTCGATAACAAGCACGGTGACCTATATATTTTTTTTGCATTTGGATTCCTTAATTAATATCCAATCAATTTAAACTAGTGTTTTGAAAAGTTAATTACTTTGAAACTGAGAAGTGAACTCCCATAAGCTAATAGCATTGCAATAAATTTACTTTTTTACAAAATATATATTCATCTTTCATCTCATCAAAATCATTTTCTGGATTTACATATATTCGAGATACGTTTCATTATTTTTAATCCTATGATATCTTTACTAAATTATGTTCGCTCCTCTTGTTTTTTAATATTTTACCATATATTCGGAATCTTCTAGTTCAATCCATGTAGTGCTATTAAAATATTTTCCCCACTAATCACTACTTTTCTTTTCCTAATTTTATTACACATCGCTAAACAGCTATATTTAAAAATGCAATAAAATCCCTGTTATTTTTCAAATATTGTTTAAGAAAATGGTGCCACAATATGAAATAAATGAAAAGTCTAGATATAATGATTTCCGCCAAATTTTCAATGGCTTATAAATTTTTTCAGCTTTTCCCCCCCTTTATTTATGTACTATCAATTTAAAAAAGTCTTTTAAAAAGCTTGTTATTTTTACTCTGGCAGGTGATTCCTTAACACATCATAATGGTATGAGGTTTTCTACATTTGATAAGGACAATGACCAATCCGGATCAAACTGTGCAGTTAGTTTCAAAGGTGCGTGGTGGTACAGAGATTGTCATTTTTCAAATTTGAATGGTAAATATCTGGCAGGATTCCATCCTTCAAGTGCTGATGGTATTAATTGGTACCATTGGAGAGGCCATCACTATTCACTAAAGTCAACGAAGATGATGATACGAAAATATTGATAATAAAGAATAAGCTAAAAACAACACTTTATTAATATCATTCGTTCGAAGTGCTACTGTGGATTTACCTCCATCAGGAACTCCAAAAGCCGAATACATTGTATTTAAAAGCCAAGGCTGTATCAGAACGGAAACATGTAGAAAGTTGAATGACCAAACAACAACTAAACGTATAGCCAAATTCATCTTTGATTTTTCATACTAGAATCTGCTGTTTAGTGGTTGTCGTTTGTTGGTGTGGTTCATAAGGGTTTCTTGTTTCTCGTTTTCTTTTTCTAATATACATTAGACCGTTGTTTTATCCTGTTTTAATGGTTTCACACTAGTCATTTTTGGCACTCATTACACATCTCCTTAAAAAGATCATAAGGACACACAAAACAACATAAAACAATAGATACAGAACATTTATACATTACAGTTTTTTGTAGTCACTGAAAGCTAGTTCAAGGTAAACTACAGCTAATATATAAATCAATTTCTCTTGACTTGCTATCACTAAGTAAACAACCAGCGAATTCATTGAAAAGACGTCATAAACAGTCTGAACGTTAGGAGCTGAAAGCTTATTTCACCGAATTCAATGATTTCAAGTATTTTTGAAATGTATATACTATTACAATAAAGGTAGTGTATAGAAAAATATAAAAATTGTGTGATATACTTTTAGAAAACTGAAAGAAACTTATTGAAAAATTATGTAGAACAATAATATAAATTGAATTAGTGTTCAGACCATGCATACTGTACGTGTGAGTTAAACGTACGGTACCTTTAATATTGCATTAATAAATGTACAAACTTTCTGACCAAATTTTAACTAGTTCGTTCAAAAATAATTCCACAATTTGAACCTGATATTGATCTAAATTCAATAAATTGAATAAAGATAAATTAATAAATTGATCATAAATATTTATCTATGTGACTTTATCCTCATTGGATTATTGCTATATTTTTTTGGAATTCAGAAGATTTAAATCTACCTTTACTACACATTAAACATTCATGTCACTAGGAATGTTGCACAAAGTCTTCGCTTAAATGACACAGATTAAACGGTGTAACTCACACATAGAGATTAGCCCTCCGACATTGTCCGATCATTACTGTCCGTAATAGTACAAGTGATTTAACCAAATACCCCGGTGGTCCAATACTTCCGTGCTTTATGTCCTAATAATCTTGTACTTTTAACTCATTAATATGAGTACGCATGTACCGTTTATTCATAAACATATACAATTTGACAATAAAATGTTGTTTTGATTTTGATTCACCCACGAAACGCATGGCCACTTATATAAATCAATCAATTCCACAAAAGAGGTTCATATTTTGGAACTGATTGAAATTATACGGAAGCCGATAAGGGCCATTCAAAAAAAAATATTTTATGTCGTAATTACGACAAAGCATGTCGTAATTACGACATAGCATGTCGTAATTTCGACATAACATGTCGTTATTACGACATCGCTATGTCGTTATTTCGACATAACATGTCGTTATTACGACATCGCTATGTCGTAATTTCGACATAACATGTCGTTATAACCGGTCCAACGATTTACAGAAATGAGCGACGATTTACAGAAAAGAACCGAAAAGAACCGAAAAGGACCAAAAAGAACCGAAAAGGACCGAAAAGAACATTCATATATTTATTATATAAAAGCAATATGTATATATACACGATTTTTTTTTTATGTTGTTAACAATACCTCGAAATAAAGGAATGCATAATTAAAATTTAGATTGTATATTTATAGGGATATGTAGACTTACAGAAAGAATTTTGCAATATAACTAGGTTTTTAGTTAAATATTGTTTTTAAGTATACTGATATGTTTGATAAATTTTCATTTATTTTTCATCAAGGATTTTAATCTTATCATTTGAAAATTTGTCTATAATAGATATAAGAAGATGTGACAACTCTCCATCCAACTAACACTTTATAAAAGTAAACCATTATAGGTCAAAGTACGGACTTCAACATAGAGCCATGGCTCACATTAAACAGCAAGCTATAAAGTGCCCTAAAATGACTAGTGTAAAATCATTCACCTTAGGACAGGTGCAAACAAATGCACCAGGTTTACACAGCTTTTAATAAGCATTTTACATTTTTTAATAGTAATATATAATTCATAGATTTTGCGGTAAAAATCATTGAAATGAAAAGCAATATTCTCGTACTATACATGTTAATCCTAACATTTAAAAAAATGTTTCGTTTGTTAAAAACAGATATATAATACATGTATATGGGTATGGTAACATTAAAAGGTCTTTTTTTCGTGTCATTATATATATGTGTGTGTATTAACTGATTAATGGAATGTACATACACATTCCCAAACATTTATAAGGAACTGTTGTAATGTTCCAACTAAATTAGCGGTCGAGATTGAACAAAATAATGATACTTATAAATATAATTCACGTAGAACGATTGTTTGACAGTACATATAAATATTTAATATTTCTTATATTTTTTTGTCTATTCTATATTTTCTTTAATATATAAGATAGGCATCCTGTAAATTTCCAAATTTGAGTTAGGTAGTCCTGTCGCAGTATAATATTTCAAAACCCAAGAAACTTTTGTAAATAAATATCTTTTAATTTATAGACTTATTATAATTTGCAATTTGATAATTTCCTTCGATTACAAAAAAAAAGGTCGATCTCCTTTTCGGTTCTTTTCGGTCCTTTTCGGTTCTTTTTGGTCCTTTTCGGTTCTTTTCTGTAAATCGTCGCTCTTTTCTGTAAGTCGTCGAACCCGTTATAACGACATCACTATGTCGTAATAACGACATCGCTTTATATATAAAAGAATATGTATTATGATTGCCAAGAGACTAAATGACACAGAAATTAACAACTATAGGTCATCATAATGCCCCCAATAATTAGAAAAGCCCCCGCATAGTCAGCTATAAAAGAGGGACGAAAGATACCAGATGGAGAGTCCCCGAAATGCTGTGTGGCAGACAGTGTTATTAATTAATTAGTAGCTCCCTTGGTAAAACTCCAAATTTCATATTTAATGTATTTCATTGTTAAATAATTTAAATGAAGCTTAATAAGTATATATTTGTTAATTGCATAGCTTTTGCTATTTGAATCCATTGGTTAAAGATATTTATTTATATTGTAAAGTTTAATAAAATTGAGAATGGAAATGGGGAATGTGTCAAAGAGACAACAACCCGACCAAATAAAAAACAACAGCAGAGGGTCACCAACAGGTCTTCAATGTAGCGAGAAATTCCCGCACCCGGAGGCGTCCTTCAGCTGGCCCCTAAACAAATATATACTAGTCCTGTGATAATGAACGCCATACTAATTTCCTAATACTATTATTTGCATCGTCGCAAAATCTTTGGTTACCTTCTTTGGTTTCCTTCTGTGAGAAACTTATATATTTTATAGATCCCACTTAAGTTCATTCAATTACCGACGTACCGTGGAAGGGCTACGGTATAAACTTCAATTTATCGGAAGAATTATATGTGGAACTATACGTGGACTGACATTCAGTCCTACCAAGGCAAGCTAAGCTTTCCACATCCCAATCAATAAACGCAAACTACATGGCTTCTTGTAATAAGGGTGAATTGAAGTATTGATTGCTCTATTTCTTTCAAACGTTGGGCACGATGTTCCTACAACACCACGTTACACTTAAAATGCGGCGTCAAAGAGGGTTTTTGTCTTCGATTAATTTTTGCAAGTTTTATTCGTTTTTTTATATGTTGGTTGATTCTGGTTCTGTTCGTTTTGTGATGTCATTTTATCATAAGTTACCTCAAGTTGTGGAAATCGATTTAATAATGTTTACCCTTTAAGTTATTTCAACTAAAAATGCAGAACTGTCGCAAGTAATGTAGGAAGTACATGTATACTGTTTTCAATAAAAAAAAAATTTGTAGGTGTACGAAACTTTCAGTCGTTGAGTTAACGAAATACGTCGTTGGACATTTTTCTTATTCCAGCTTAATATGCAGCCACCGAGTCAAATGACATTTGGCAAAATAACGGCTTTAACACCACAAAGAACCGACACATGTCGCTGTTCCTGCCAAGAATAAAAAAGATCAGAGAATAAGAAATAGGATCACTTTACATAAGAGTTAAAACAGTTTTTCATAAATGTAACGTTGGACATCCGTTTTTTTTCACATAGCTTTGTAATTTTAATCCTCAAATAAACTAGGTATTACTTACTATATGATCAAGAGCTGTAAAAAGATAATTTAAAACATATATTGATTTTGTTTTAATATTGGTTCGTGTTTTCTAACATTTTATTTTGTTTTGCGGATGAAATTTCGAAGATTCTGTTTTAAATCCTAGGGGTTGTAGGAACATCGTGCCCACCGTTTGAAAGTAGAAATAGAGCAATCAATACTTCAGTTCACCCTTATTACAAGAAGCCATGTAGTTTGCGCTTATTTATAGGGAGGTGGACAGCTTGGCTTGCCTTGGTAGGACTGAAACATATAGAAGTTTTTATCGACCTTAACAGGCTATATCCCTTCCACTATGGGTACTTTGCTTAACTTCATATATATGTGGTGGTGTTTAACGACCTTGACTGGCCTTTCAGCCCTCGCACGGTCGGTATTGGGATCTATAAAATATATAAGTTTCTTACAGAAGGTAACCAAAGAAGGTACCAGAGATTTTGCGACAATGCAAATATTAAACTTTACAATATAAATAAATATATGTAACCAATGAATTCAAATAGCAAAAGCTATGCAATTAACAAATATATACTTATTAAACTTCATGTAAATTATTTAACAATGAAATACATTAAATATGAAATTTGGAGTTTTACCAAGGGAGCTAATAATTAATTATAATAACACTGTCTGCCACACAGCATTTCGGGGACTCTCCCTCTGGTACCTTTCGTCCCTCTTTTATAGCTGACTATGCGGGGGCTTTTCTAATTATTGGGGGCATTATGATGACCTATAGTTGTTGATTTCTGTGTCATTTAGTCTCTTGGCAATCATAATACATATTCTTTTAAATATATAGCGATGTCGTTATTACGACATAGCTATGTCGTTAAAACGACATAGTGTATGTCGTTATTACGACATGTTATGTCGAAATTACGACATAGCGATGTCGTAATAACGACATGTTATGTCGAAATTACGACATGCTATGTCGTAATTACGACATAATTTATTTTTTTTGAATGGCCCTTATCGGCTTCCGTAATAATGACACTCATCGCAATAAATTTACATTCAAAGACTATATATATGAATTTGATGTATATTTGACAAGATAAGTTCGTTAAAGTTACCAAAAATTCTATAATTAGTGTATTATTCTGCCAAGTTTATTTGAAAAGGTATAATTCTTCTTTACAAATGGCAAAATCTTTCATAAAATATCCAGTAAGTTGGATAAACGTTTACCAAATCATCCCAATACAGTTTGATTTATATATTCACTTTGCTATTCCGTTCTTGCACAGTGATATAGTTCATTTTGCGTCATCCCATATTCTAGCAAAGGGAGATTATCTCAGCATCACCGTTACATTAGTAATAGCTCTCGTACATAAAATAGTTAGCTCGAACTGTATGAGCCTGTGTGAATCTGATCTTTATATTAAAAGTGCATAAATGGTTCACATATAGGTCTTATTTAAACATCAAACAGTATCAAAACAATTAGTGCATTATAATATAACCAAATAGGCATGCAAAAAAGAATCAATAGGCAAAATATGCTTGTCTACCGTCTAATTCTAATTGCTAATATTTACTGTATTGTACATAGCTCAATTCCATTCCATTCCATTCAATTTTATTTATTTTTTAATTTTCAGCAGAAAACAGTATTTCTAACAATTAAATTGAATTAATTTGATATGACGTTGACACACGGTAATCACTCTCATGTTTTTATTTACATCGCTGTCAATCATCCGGTAAAGATGAATATTCATTACTACCCTCGGTAGTTAACGTCCCTCGATGGTTAACTTTAAGTGCCTACCGAAAAGCATACGATAATATATCAATTGTGAGGCTTAACTCAATAAAAAAACGTAAATTAATACCTTATGAACGAAGAAATTTGATCTGCAATATCTGAATGCAAATGCGAAGTTAATAAATTATTAGGGACAAACATTCAAGGCTAATAAGCAAACAAACAAGTCCAAACAAAGCCATGGCAAGACACCACTGCGAAATATTAACTCTTCGAAAATAATCACTTTTGAAAAAAAAACGGTTTTAATAATACAGGTTAATTTTGAAGTTTATACAAATGTAGTAAGAAAAAGTGAAAATTAGAAGATATTCCAAATAATCAAAGCTGGTATAGAGACAAGATCCATATTAATATAAAATAACAAAAAAACATTATAAACAGTATCAACAGGTCGAATTAACAAGAAATTACGATTTGAGGGTACTCGCATTTACTGAGGGCTAGTTAAAAGCCAAAAACAATAACAATAAAAAATCATGCATCAGAGACTAAAATCAACTAAAACACATCGCAGGGATTTAGTATTTTAACGTGATGAACATGCAGTCAGAGAAAACATGACTTGTGCAATGCCAAAAATAAATGTATCAACAGGAAGTAGGATAGTGAGAAGCGACTTCTATAGAGATAGAAATTAACGTGTCTGTGTCTCTAAACATCCCGCCTCAAAAGAAGATACAATTTAGTCATGTTTTAATTTGCTAATGACAAAATCGATATAAGTGCGATTGTAAACTATATTCATAGTCCTTTCTCCTCACAAATTGAATCCAAAACTTGGTTTTTATTACACATGTCTCCACAATATTTACAATATTATATACACTGTCAGCATTTTTTTTTTATCTTTTTTGGATGTTGCAGTGTTGCCTTTACTTATTGTCTAATAAATATATCTAACATCAATAAAAACGCACCACATCAATTATTTTTTTAGCTGACTTTCTATTGCATAAAACATTATTAACTAGAGGCTCTCAAGAGCCTGTGTCGCTCACGTTGGCCTATGTGCATATTAACAATGGACACAGATAAATTCATGACAAAATTGTGTTTTCGTGATCATCATGGTGATGTGTTTGTAGATCTTTCTTTGCTGAACATTCTTGTTGCTACAATTATCACTATCTATAATGAACTTGGCCCAGTAATTACAGAAAATATTTCCTAAAAATTTACAAAAATTAACAAAAATTTATGAAAATTGTTAACAATTGACTATAAAGGGCAATAACTCCTTAAGGGGTCATTGACAATTTTGGTCATGCTGACTTATTTGTAGATCTTATTTTGCTGAACATTATTGCTGTTTACAGTTTATCTCTATCTATAATAATATTCAAGATAATAACCAAAATCTGCAAAATTTCCTTAAAATTACTAATTAGGGGGCAGCAACCCAACAACAGGTTGTCCGATTTGTCTGAAAATTTCAGGGCAGATAGATCTTGACCTGATAAACAATTATACCAGATGTCAGATTTGCTCTAAATGCTTTGGTTTCAGAGATGTAAGCCAAAATTTACATTTCACCTCTATGTTCTAATTTTAGCCATGGCGGCCATCTCGGTTGGTTGGCCAGGTCACGCCGCACATTTTTGAAACTAGATACCCCAATTATGATTGTGGCCAAGTTTGGTTAAATTTGGCTCAGTAGTTTCAGAGGAGAAGATTGTTGTATAAGATGACACAAACTTACGAAAAATTGGTCAAAATTGACTATAAAGGGCAATAACTCCTAAAGGGATCAACTGATCATTTCGGTCGTGTGCCTTATTTGTAAATCTTACTTTGCTGAACATTATTGCCGTTTACAGTTTTTCTCTATCTATAATAATATTCAAGATAATAACCAAAAACAGCAAAATGTCCTTAAAATTACAAATTCAGGGGCAGCAACCCAACAACGGGTTGTCCGATTCATTTGAAAATGTCCGGGCAGATAGATCATGACCTGATAAACAATTTTGCTCCATGTCAGATTTGGTCTAAATCACTTGGTTTTTGAGTTATAGGCCAAAAACTGCATTTTACCCCTATGTTCTATTTTAAGCCATGGCGGCCATCTTGGTTGGTTGGCGGGGTCACCGGACACATTTTTCAAACTAGATACCCCAATAATGATTGTGGCCAAGTTTGGTTTTATTTGGCCCAGTAGTTTCAGAGAAAATTTTTGTAAAAGTTAACGACGACGGACGACGACGACGACGACGACGACGGACGTCGGACGCAAAGTGATAAGAAAAGCTCACTTGGACCTTCGGGCCAGGTGAGCGAAAAAGGAAAAAATGAAATGAATTTTAATCTTTATGTCATAAAGACAAAATTTTCGGGATAAAATACGACTTTGATTTTCAATTTTTTAAAGGAATAATTGTTTGAAATGCAAAGGTGATGCATAAAAAAAACATCATAGATTAATAGTGTCGTGTGTACTATTGTTTTTCTGTTTGTCTTTTTTATTTTTAGCCATGGCGTTGTCAGTTTGTTTTAGATTTATGAGTTTGACTGTCCCTTTGGTATCTTTCGTCCCTCTTTTAATACAAATTTGTTAAAATGTAATAAATTTTGAGCACAACCTTATCAAAACCTATTCAGTAAAACATGTAAAAAGCAATTATCTGTGTTTCCCATATGTCTCTATACTTTATGTAATAGCTCTTCTAAATCTTTTTTTCATTTTTTGCACATTATCATGGAAATCGCCTTTTCTCGCCAGTCTTAATACTTATTTATTAAATGGATGTATGCAAAGAAGGACAACAATGACAATATTACATCTTATATATCCCATTGAACTGAAAATCTAAGATACTTCTGATACTAGAAGGACTGCTTCATATCTTGATCTTTTCCTCAATATTGACACAGATGAACGATTTCACAACAAAGTGAAAAACGGGGTGATTTCAACTTTCCAGTTATCAATTTCCCATTTCTCAGAAGTAACATACCATTTGCCCCTTCGTTTGTTGTTTAAATATCTCAGTTGCATAATTAATAACCACTTCGGTGTTAACGTGTATATCAAGTATATGGACATTTTTATAACTCTGTTTTCAAATGTATAAATTATTCTGAATACTAAGGATTTTTTTATCCCAGGCGGATAACATTAGCCGTGTTTTTGAAATTTTGGGTCAGCAATCCTTTTCATCTTCGTTTTGGTTTTCTTTGATAGTTTGCCATTAGCGTCACTGATGAGTCTTATGTGGACGAAACACGCATCTGGCGTAATAAATTGTAAGCCTGGTACCTGGTATCTTAAATAAATATTAGCTTGTCGTCATGTTCTATTGTATTGTTTATTTGTGTCTTTCTCTGTCCTATATGTTCTTCTATTTATTTTTATTGTGGTCCTGTCTATGAATGTAGTGTATTTTTTTAATAGTGTTATAGCTAACATTGTCATTAATGCGGAAAGTTTGGCTAGCCACAAAACCAGGTTCAACCCATCATTTTATTCTTAAAATGTCCTGTACAAAGTCGGAAAAATGGCTTATGATATCTTATAGTTCGTCTGTGTGTGTGTGTTGCATTTTAGTGTTGCTGTTGTGTCGTTGTTCTCCTCTTATATTTCCCCGAGTTTTAGTTTGTAACCCAGATTTGTTTTTTCTCAATCGATTAATGAATTTCGAATAGCGGTATATTACTGCTGCCTATATTTAGGTATCGGAATTCTGGATTTATTAACTGTTAGCAATAAGTTTCTTCACTGAATACCTAAGGATCTGAACTCAATTTGAAGGAAACTAAGCAAGATAAATTTAACTTTATACATGAACATTTTGGTGCTTATTCTTGTAATGTCAAGGACATGTACTCCAACATTTTCTACGATTAAAAGTATATCATATATAAATAGTTATCAAAGGTACCAGAATTATAATTAAGTACGCCAAACGCGCGTTTCGTCTACATAAGACTCACCAGTGACGCTCATATCAAAATATTTATAAAGCCAAACAAATAGAAGTGCATTTATAACACATTCGTTAGTACACTCAGGATGTTTTGTGCTTGTAAAATGTTCTCTTTCAGTTGAGACTTATGTTTGCCTGCAAGTCTTTTTGGTATTGTATTTAAGAAAAACCTGTCGTGGTTAATATCGTCCCGTGTTTATTTCTTATAATAACATAGTTTTACAATGTTAAATAGATTATCCATAAAATGTTTGTTACTAGACAGTACCCAAACAATATTCACTAACTCAATAAAAATCTAAAAGATACAGACAAACTGTATTTGAAGAATGCAACAGCTATATGAGTCTAACAAATCCCCCCAAACAACATAAACCCTTTTAATTATACACCATACTTTTGTAGAAAGGCTGCGTGATATGTCTAAAATTATTCGTAAAACATAAACAAACGACAACCACTGAATTGGAACATACACATACATACATAATATGGCGGGGTTAAACATGTTAGCTAGATGTCAACCCTCCCCTAAACTGGGAAAAGGATGTAACAGTACAACATAAGAACGAACTATAAATTTAAGTTGAAGAAGGCTTAACTCATCAGATTGATACAAATAGAAAGTCATATAACAAAAACACAGAGTGGACGTGGACGGGTACTTGCATATCCCAACAACAAATGACACCATGTACATATCTGAGAGTACTTGCAGTTATTGACAGCTAGTGCAAAGCCACCAACAAATGATAAAAGAATATTGCATCTAAGACTAAAGGCCATGGTATATGAAGGACGAAATACAACTCAAATGAGAAAAATCTAATTTATAATAAAATAAATCACGGAAAACAAATAATATATGGCAGACATGAACCACGACACGATTATTGACCAAATGTACCTATTGCTGAAAATGCATTAATAAGAGTATAAATTGTGTGACCAAATCTAAACTAGTTTACAATTGTAAAACGAATTGAAAAACAACGAAAAATAATTCCACAATTTAAACCTGTTATTGATCAAAATTCAATAAATTGATTAAATCAATTAATCATTTGATCATAAATATTTACCTATGTGACTTTATCCTCATTAGATTAATGGTATATTTTTTTCGAATTAGGACGATTTAAATCTAGCTTAACATCACATTAAACGATCATGTCCATTGGAATGTTTCACTTAGTCTTCCCTTAAACATTTATACGTTTACAAGGTAAATGGGGGGTATTTCACACATAGAGATAAGTCCTCTGATCATTACTGTTCGTTATAGTACAAGTGGTTTAACCGACCATCCAGGTGGTCTTTGACTTCCGTGCTTTTTGTCGTAATAGTCTTGTACTTTTAACAAATGGATACGAGTACACATGGACCGTTAGAGATTTTGGTTCACCCGCGGAACGCATGGGCATTAATAATAAAAATATGTCCACAAAAAGATCGCATCTTAGAAATAAGTGCAATTACTAGAGCAAACTTTGAATAATATCGAAAAATAACTCTTTCATGCTATCATTAATATCACTACACATATTTTTTATTTTGTTAAATATCTAAATATATAGTTGAATAGTAATACTTATTTGCAATGAAATAAAATAACAAGCCTATAAAATAAACGCGAATGAAAGTCACCACATTTTAAACAAAATCATTTTGGCACAATTGGTCGGAAATCTTAACAAATAAATGGCATTGAAATGGAAGCCATATGCATGGTTCTATCGAGCGTGTCAGTTTAAATGTGTTGTTCAAAGAATATAAATTCCTTAACTTCAAAGAAAATAAACTTATCATATCCTTAAATCATACATCAAAATCATATCTGTCGATTTTTTAAATAAAAGTAATATAATCTATGTAAAAAAAACGTTTAAAATGTATATGGCACATTTACCACTGCTGAAAATCAGAAATGTGCTATTCATATGCATTTTCAAATCAATGTATATATAACGGAATTTGATGAGACTGTCATCACAGTGAGAGGGTTAGCGCTTTAAAACCAGGTTTAATCCACTATTTTTTTACATTTGAAAAGGCCTGTACCAAATCAGGAATATGACAGTTCTTGTCCATTAGTTTTTGATGCGTTTTGTTATTTGATTTTGCCATGTGATTTATATGGACTTTCCGAATTGATTTTCCTCTAAGTTCAGTATTTTTGTGATTTTACTTTCCACTAGACCTAAATTGTAGAGCATTTAATCTTCACAACTGTAATACGATTTAAGACGATGAAGTGGGTGCCTCCAACAAACGAGAATGAACAAATTAAGCTTTGTAATTGAGACAGCAATCCAACAACATCAAAAACAGAAATTGCATATAAATGTTTAATGCAAAATGTGTATCAAATAATTTAATATAACAAAGGAAGAGTATTGCTAACCAAGAATTCTGGTTTTGGTATTACAGGGGCGTAGTTAGTATTAAGGCAGTTAGAAAAATGTATGTATTTGTATTAGATATTTTACCAAGTAAACAATATTAAGTATTTAATAGTTTGTCTCCTTGACGCTCAGTATCCTGAAGTAGGAACCTGTTGGATGTACCAATTTGAATGCAAGGGATGTATACATAATATTCAGTCTCTTTTGCATTTTACGGAGTGTTTACTCCGACTTTTCATGTTTGAATAGTGCCACGATCTCTGTTTCTTACAGCACTCATCCAACATACGTCCTAGATTACAAAACAAAAGAATACAACACACACACTCAGACTTTTTTTATCTGGAAAGGCCAACTGCAGGGCACCAAGAACAAAATGCTATATAAAAGTCTTTATTTTTTTTGTAATCTTGGACTTGAAGGATAAGCAAGAAGTTCTTCTTGAGTGTGAAATTTATAAAGATTTACAATATAATCTTTGTTTTTGTAATGAGCCACGTTTACCAGTTGTTCAAACTTTGATTATTTGTACCCTGGGACAACGAGAGATCAAAAACAAATTCAAAGTATATGTTGTGTGGTTCAAACGTAGGTAAAGCACTACATGTATTACTTGCACACAGAAACATTGTATATTCTTCGGGTGGTATTATTTTATACCTAACTTTTTATCATCTTTTTATCATAAAATATAGAAGTCATTGCATTTGCTGGCAGTTAATCTTGTGTCATGTCATCTTATTCTTGCACTTGTCCGTTGATATTTATTGTATTGACTTGTTATCAGGTGAAATGTGAAGTCAAGAGAGGTTTATATTACGTCATTTGGGGTCAAAAAGAATCTTCCAATCAGTACATTGACCAATATTCTATAAGATCAATAATTTTATTTAATTTAATACCGAAAAAAGATAAACTTTATTTACAAGATGAAACTATTCAATTAAACATCCAAAGTAAATTGGTAGAATGACGTGCATTTTAAAAGTTGTGTTATTAAATATTATTGTGGTGTATATTTTAAATGATTGTTGTACCGCCTGCGAGCCACGGTCTAATGTTTGTGATATTGAAAGCTGGTCTAATTGGAGTGCATGTAATTCAACATGTGGAACTGGAGTACACAAGAGAGAGAAACGTATGTGTTGTCAGTCGCAATCATTGGTAACATGTTTGAGTACTTGTAATATTTCTAACAGCTGGTGGCAGACCAATGCGGTCGAGTTTAAAGGTTGTGGCATCTGTAAGAACGGAGGAGTATTTGATGCCACACGAAATCGATGTAAATGTCCCATAGGCTTTGTTGGGAGTTGCTGCAATGGTGAGTTCTTTTAATTATAAATCAGCTCTAAACGAGTCATCTTTAATTATGAAATTTGAAAGTGTCAAAGTTTTTCCGTCTTTCACTTCATTCCCACAATTCTGTTTTTTATCAACTATGTTTTCCCGATTCTTTTAAATGCTGTACAACTTGAAAGAAAACCAAAGGTTTTTTCATATGAATCAATTTTAAAGTATACTCGATAAGTGTATACGGGATTTCATCCAACATGGCTACTGTACTAGTATTTAAAATAGGGCTAATAGACGACTATGACGTATGAGTTTTGCTCATTGTTGAAGACCATCCTGTTATAGATTTCTATTTCGTTTGGTCTTTTGTGGAGAATTGCCTCATTGACAATCATACTTGACCACATCTTCTTATTTTTATATGTAAGGCCTACAACTGCAAATGTTGATTTAAATAGATAGAGCAACATGGCCTACATAGCCTAACCTGACAATCGACTTCTAATGTGTTAATGCTCTCTTCCTTTTCTGCTAGGTCTTTAATGATCAGCATTTCAAGAAATTCTACAAAAATGCTTTCATTACGGATTTTGTTATGACGGATTCCAAACAGAGTTTATGGGCCTTAACATGGCATTTTTTTGTATTTACTTATTTACAGTTTTTGCCTTGTATTTTCTTGTTCTTATTATACATTGCAAATTTCATACCAGATGGACTTTTTTTAATTACATATCAACGTACTTGGTATTTATTTCGAACATTTTCGATCTTGTTTTTATTATGTAATCGTTTTTGGTTTTATTTCCAGATTTTAGTGTGTGCGGGTTACGTCCATGTCAACATGGCAGCAAATGCACAACTAACGGACACGGATACAGTTGTACATGTACCCCAGGACATGATGGATTTAACTGTCAGATAGGTACAATGTCGTTTTCAAAAACTTAAACCGTGATAAAAAAAATATATATATATAACGGCATTTGATGAGGCTGTCATTCAAGTGAGAGGTCAAGCGCTATAAAACCAGGTTCAATCCACCATTTTCTACATTTTAAAATGCCTGTACCAAGTCAGGAATATGACAGTTGTTGTCCATTCGTTTGATATGTTTTGTCATTTGATTTTGCCTTGTGATTAGGGACTTTCCGATTGAATATTCCTCGGAGTTCAGTATTTTTGTGATTTTACTTTTTATTCTACTGTGTAAGCCGAAAAGATTAAGAACGTTTTAGCTGAAAATTCATACAATTTGTATGTTTTAAATGAAGTCTGACTTTTTTCACATTTCAAGTTTTATTCCCTTTTAAGTGTATTTTTTGTTATATGTCGAACATATACAATATTATACTAGAGTGAAATATCCCGGCTTATTCTGCCATTTGATAGTCACATTTGCAGAGATTATGAGTTCATGTCCCCTACGAACATAAAAACGAAGCATATGGATGGTAAATAATGATGAAATCAGAACACACCAGTACAATATCATCTGTATTTGAGCTTCACATGGGATAAAGGCATGTATATATACGGTATCCCGTCAGTGCCCTATACCTTCTTCGCCTGATAAGAATATATCCCAGACACGGAACATAAGCCGACTTTTTGTCAATAACATATATATTGCCAAAGACATATGACAAGATCATGAATGTGTAGACCAATCAACTAGTAAGAAACCAATATTGAAATGTTTGGTGTTATAATGAAAATAAGTTGTCTGACAAAAAAACTTTTATTAGTTCCATTGTATAAAAATTGAAATAATCTTTATGATTATTAAATGTTTTTATTTAATAAATCTGATCTCTATTTGATAGATATTGATGAATGTGTATCAAATCCGTGTCAAAATGGCGGGAGTTGTAGAGATCATACCAACAAATACAGCTGTTCGTGTATACCAGGGTATACAGGAATCAACTGTCAAACAGGTAAACTTGAATATTGGGCATACTATACTTTTGGTTTTATGATATTTTATTAGCATCAACACGCTTTTTCGTATTTACTAACACGAGTTTTAGATGTTTAGTTAAGAGCGTTTCGACACTGAAGATGGTTTTTTTTTTGTAAGTTTACACATTTTTATTTATATATATATATATATATATAATGTCTAAAAATAGCAACAATCAACATTCAATCTAATTAAGCGTGGATCAGTTTGTGAAAATAAACTGATACAGTTACTGAATTAAAATTATATAAATGTCTAAGAATATAACTAAAACACACTAATTGATACATTAAAAAGTTCTATTAGATGTTAAATAGAAATACGCAATATTTCGCTAAACAAATTAGCTTCATCAGGCGTGTGCATCTCTCAAGGTGAAATCGGATGCATGACAGAAAAATATTTTTGTAGCTTAATCTATACAAGATTTGAGGGATGGGTGTAACATATTAATTCGGTCATAAAATATGTTTGTAGCTACAACTACATGAAGTTGGAATAAAAGTTTAACACATTTATAGATGTTCGATTAATTGTATGAATTTTTATAAATTAATTTGTATGATTTCAAGATAACTATGGTTTTGATTTGCTTTGAAATCTTTTTTCGTCTCTCTCATTGAGTCCATCAGGTTCAAGAGTTCGTAACTGGTGCATCCAAAATCTCTCTCTTTTCTCCAAGAAAAATTACAACATATTTATAACATCAAATTGCAAAACGCAAAATTGCATTTATGTTCTAACGTGTGGAACTTGCAAATTACAATATGTTGGTGAAACAGAAACCCCATTTAACATCCGACTAAATAACCATCGGTCATTTTATACAAAAGAAAGGAACTGCCCAATTACAAGACACCTTTTAAGAGCAGGACATGATTTTGAAAACATCACATTTCAAATCATTGAGAAAAATCAAAATTGGGATACACAAGGAAGACAAAAAAGAGAGAGATTTTGGATGCACCAGTTACGAACTCTTGAACCTGATGGACTCAATGAGAGAGACGAAAAAAGATTTCAAAGCAAATCAAAACCATAGTTATCTTGAAATCATACAAATTAATTTATAAAAATTCATACAATTAATCGAACATCTATAAATGTGTTAAACTTTTATTCCAACTTCATGTAGTTGTAGCTACAAACATATTTTATGACCGAATTAATATGTTACACCCATCCCTCAAATCTTGTATAGATTAAGCTACAAAAATATTTTTCTGTCATGCATCCGATTTCACCTTGAGAGATGCACACGCCTGATGAAGCTAATTTGTTTAGCGAAATATTGCGTATTTCTATTTAACATCTAATAGAACTTTTTAATGTATCAATTAGTGTGTTTTAGTTATATTCTTAGACATTTATATATATATATATATATATATATATAGTGGATTGGGAAACAAGATATTACAACTTATATTAATCTCTTTCAACTTTGCAGGTGCGAGTGCTGCCTTGTAGCGGCATTAGCCTGCTCTTTTTCTAAATCTACAAGGGTGTCTTTTACGTGCAAGATATATTGCTCTCTCTTAACACGGGTCAGCCATAATGATTTATTGTCCACTTCCGACGGACTATCATACCTTCTCAAGACCATACACGCAAATGGTGTCAACAATGTTTTTGTTTTAATTTGTCAGTAAACTGATCTGAAATAACTGAAGTCTCACTTCAGTTTTAGCATAAACAACAAAAACAACGTAAGTGTTTTTCAGGTTTGGGTCGTTCGTTTGTCTGTGCATGAAGTGTAAGTATGCAGCCACGTTCAGTCAGGATTGGGAATTTAAATCTGATACCTCGTGTATATAGAGAAGGCTCCATGCTAGTTACGAAACCATGTTACAACTAGTTGAGGGGTCCGTAACTTGCCTGTTGCAATGCAAAACTACTGTCCCTTCCTTATATAAACGTATTTTCCAAATTTTATTGACCTTAACCCCGGACAGATATTTTGAAAAAAGCCTTGCAAAGTTATAACCAAGATAAAAACTATTTATGAAAAATCCTACTAGTAGATAAAACATATTACATTAAAAACTCAATTCTATTTATGTTTTAACACTTTTATATTGCATTTAAAACAATAGATACAGTTAAGACGACAGTGAAACCAAAAACAACAACCATACCAACGATGACTGCAACATCTGAAGTAACAAATACAGAAACACCAACAACTGCGACACCAACGATATCAGTTACACAAACAGACACATTACCATCGACAATAGAGACATCAACGATATTAGTTTACACAAACAGGCACATTACCATCGACAATAGAGACATCAACGATATCAGTTACACAAACAGGCACATTACCATCGACAATAGAAACATCAGCGATATCAGTTACACAAACAGACACATTACCATCGACAATAGAGACATCAACAATATCAGTTACACAAACAGGCACATTAACATCGACAATTGAGACATCAACGATATCAGTTACTCGAACAATTCTATCATTACCAACATATACAACACAGACGATGGACTCTATACAAAGGACGGCATCTTCAACAATTTCATTTCAAACAAAGACAGCTACCATACAAGCAATAAATGCTTCTAAATCAGAGATCACCATGTCATCAACAATAACTATTCAAAGCAGAACCTTATCGAAAGCAACAACTGTACAAAGTGGAACCTCAACGGATGCAACCATACAAAGTTCAATCTTACCAGTGACAACAATCACACAAAATTCTAAAATTCCTCAAACGTCAATATCTACAACAAGAATAAACCATACAGCTTCAAAACCAACACCAATCTTATCCTCATCATCTATAATATCATCAACTATTAAACCAAATACGAAAAAAGAACCGACCAATATTACGCATAGCGCAACAGGGTCTTTTACACAAAAAGCACAAAATACAACAATTGAAGGTAATAGAAACAGATCTGTACATCAAAACATCAAAACAATCACTCCATGGTCAATATTCATACTAACAAACATCACGACACAAAGAACTTCAACTGCAACCAATACGAAAGAAATAACTTCAACGACTCTACAGGCACATTTGGTTACTACAACTACACATGTGTCAACTATCAATTCAAAGACGACACCATCCATATCTGTGTCAACTATAAATTCAAAAACTACATCATCTAAATATGTGTCAACTACAAGTAAAAAGACGACACCATCCACATCTGTGTCACTTACAATTACAAAGACGACACCATCAATATCTGTGTCACCTACAAGTACAAAGACGACACCATCAATATCTTTGTCAACTATAAATTCAACAACATCATCAAAATATGTGTCAACTTCAAATGTTAAGACGACACCATCCAAATATGTGTCACCTATAAATAAGAAGACGACACCTTCCAAATCTGTGTCAGCTATGAATTTGAAAATGACACCGTCTAAATCTGTGTCAACTATAAATTTGAAGACGACACCACCCACAGCCATAACAACTGCTAACCAGCTAACAACAACGAGTCCATTGCTATCTGCGTTAATCTCGAAAACACCAAGGCAAACAACGCAAACAGCCATTATATCAACTGGAACAAACACAAAAACAACGAACAAAATATTAACCCTGTTTGAATCAACGATTAGCAAAACAATAACATCAACAAAACCAATATGGAAAACCAAACCATCAAAGAAACTTCTGACAATACAACCAACAACAAAACGGAACACTTTCACATCGATGGTAATAGTATCACCAGTAATAGCAACATTAGCCACAACTTTGCCAACAAAATCACAAACCGTAAGCAAGAAAAACGTTTCAACAAGTACATCGTTACCCTTGAGAGAAACAGGAAGGTCGAGAGCTTCAAATAAAGCTACTATGACCAATGTCACGACATTATCAGTATCGGCAACACATAAACAGCTGACAGTACCATCTACACAGATGAGCGCGTCACCATCTCCTATTAATTCCCTGTCAATAACGACTTTAAACAAACCAATATTGAAGACAACAACAAAAAAGAATAAACGGACGACAAAACCAGTTATAGTAATGAAAACAATACCAACTACTTTAAAAGCGCGGTCACGAATGACATTAACCATACCAACATTGACGGCAACACAAACACGAATATCAGAAACTACAACAAACCGTAGAACCAATATTACATCGAGGAAAAGGACCGTTAAAATTAAAAGACCAAGATTACATACCACTACAGTCAAAACGATGCCGAGGACATATAATTCGGAATCAAATTATGGTAAGTGTATACATATATTTGGGATCAAATAATGTTTGTTAAAATTATTAAATGTCTCATTTATCAGTCAGTACTTTCAGTTTTATTTACAATTAAAAAGATATGTTAATGAACATTTAATCTTCCTTCATACAAAAGTAACTTATAAAGTCCAGAAAACATGAAAAGAGTAGACGTTTTTTTCTCTCTCACCGAAATGGAATATGAAATGAAATGATAACAATCGGAACAGGATACGACGTTTTTGTAGAGAAGTCTGTGTTTTAAATATAATAGACTACCTTTTTTCATCCAGTGTCATTTTTAGGTTATATTTTGAAATTCCTAATTTTTTTATCCAAATAAAACATGTATATTGCAGGTTCTTCGTTTGCCATAGCTATTACATCAGTGGGAGCGCTAATTCTATTTCTAATGTGTGGTTTTGCTGTTTGGAATATTATCAAAGTGTAAGTATATTAAGATTCGAGACAATATCAATCCTCTGATTAATTGTTCGGGACAAGTTTGCCACTACGCTGGGTGCACATTTAATACCTTACTTTTCATAATATAGTATTGGCTCCATAATAAATGTCTTAAAATTTCTGGGATTTAGCACTCAATTTTCCTTTAGTAATGATCTACTTGTTAACGTTATTACTTTGCATGTTATAACATTGCGAGACGACGTAAATATATGGACATATATGTATATATTATTGATGAGCCGGAACATGTCATTAATTCAACATTGTTACACCACAGAGAAGAGGAACTTCATCTATTGCATAGCAATATAATATTTCCCACAGAAAGTAACCAAAAGTTAACGTGCAATAAATCTTCCAAATTCATGACGTCATCAACAACAAAATCTTAGTTTAAACCAATTTTTACTTTCAAATATTATTATATTGCTATACAATAAAAGGGTAATTGCATTAATATTGGGGAATATTGTCCCTCGAAGAACATATATTGCACTCGCAAGCTTGTGCAATATAAAATTCTACTTGGGACAATATTCCCAAATATTCATGCAATAACCCTATCATATCGTCTTACGGTATAGAAATGTGAAAGATGATCGAATTCAATTGTTTCATCGATATTAATCCGACCTCTTACCCCTTTTCATCGAGTTGATAGAGCTATTTAAAGATTGAAATAGTCAAAATAAAACTGAAAATGCCACAACAGTAACGAAAAATGACAGAAAGACAAACAACATTATACAAAAAATAACATGGAAAACCAAATCACCGCCAAAAGTAAAATATTTGAATAGGCGACAGTTAATCACTTTATGTATGCTTTTTTGCATGATTCTAACTATTTAATTGAAATAATGTTAATGTTTTAGATTTAGCAGAGCGAGTGAATTAGCAAAGATTAAGCCATTCAAAGTAAAAACAAATGACAGATCCCTGATATCTGATTGGTAATAGCATGTGACTCATATGTACTGTGTATCCTCAGATCACATGTACAAAAACGTTGAATGCGTGTGTTCTAGCATGTTTAAACTCGGTGTGTATTTGTTATTGTCTGTACGCATGTGTTAGACAGAACTTGTCAACTGATTCTAAACATTAAAACCTGTTTTTAACATAAACAATATGATTTATGCTAGAGAAGAAAATCATTCAATTTGTTTTGTGCTATAATAATGTATGTTTCATAAGAATCACTTATATCTATGATTGTCTGACAACAATTGAAAGGCACTATTATAGAATATTTAAAACTTAATGGATAATTAATCAAAATGTTTGCGTTATTGAGCAAAGGCAACGGTTTAAAAGTACAGAAATAGAGCATGCAATTCATATAATTAATGCTCATGCTACAACCATGAAATATAGTGTCATCACTAATGTTTCCATTGTTTTCCCTGTCTTGTACTGATCGAGTCTATATACAATATTAGGTCAATGTCAGAAAAATATCAACTTTTTTGTATGAAGCTGAGAAACTTGGGAAAGGCGAGGTTCTACCGAGCCCTTCCCCAGTTTTGCGCCGAGTACAAACAAGTTGATATTTTTCTGACATTGACCTAATATTGGTTTTATACTGCAACTTCAATAAATAAATTGATAGCTATCTAAATTATAAAACGGATTTCAAACTGATTTCCATCCCTCAATAAACCCATGACTGTGGAAAAAGTGTTCCTTGATGAAATTGACATTGCACAAATTATAGCTGTGTTACTCTAATTAGGAAAAAAACACAACTAGTTGCAGTTTAAATATAAATTAAAAAAACTACATTTAATTTATACTTTATGTTGAATATGTGACTTGATTGTATATTTTCTCATAAAAGAAGAGTGGATCTTGTTGTTATGAATGGCACTGTGATTTGTTCAATATGTGTATGAATATATATGTCAATAATGAAGTGACTCTTAAAACAGTTTTTACAATAAAGTATAATTTGTCTTGTCTTGTCTTGCCGTTAATCGAATATATATCCCAACACACTTTCTTTTATAGTTTAAATTAATTGATAGTTTTACAAATGAATGCTATGCAGTGGCGGATTCAGAACTTTTTGTAAGGGGTGGGAGGGGCGCTGACTGACATATGGGGGCCCTATCCAGTCAAGCTTCAGTGATTCCCAATATAATCAGCCAAATTTTTCCCACAAAAGGGGCAGAGCCCCCTGCCCCCCTCCCTGGATAAGCCTATGCTATGTTGAATGTGTTTATGTTGGCGAAACAATGGAACAATGTGTTCACGTCTTTCAGTCTTTTCCCTGACGTTCTATAAGAGAGGTGAAAGGTATGATTGGGACATTAAAAACTCATAAGTTGAAGAAAAACGGTCAACAACAAAAAAAAGAGTTAAATATGATATCCTAACTTTTACGGTAACTGGGGTTGATTTTAACATTTTATTATCTTTTTAAAAATAGAACAGTGACGTGAATATTTAAATTAAAATTTGGAAAGTACGTTTAAACTCTGACTTCGTTTGTGTATATTCTCATACTATATAAAACAAATTACCAGTTCAATAGATAAGACATGTCAAATATCAATTTATTTTCGTTCAAAAGTTCTGAAAACAATTAATACATCTCATTATCGTATTAGCTGGGTTACTATAAAGTAAAATCACAAAAATACTGAACTCCGCGAGGAAAATTCAACGGAAAGACCCTTATTAAATGGCAAAATCAAAAGACCAAACACATCGAACGAATTGATAACAAAAGATGGACGAAAAGTCAAACTCATGAATCGAAAATAAACTGACAACCCCATGGCTAAAATGAAAAAGACAAACAGACAAACAATAGTACACACAACATAGAAAACTAAAGAATAAGCAACACGAACCCAATTAAAAAAACTAGTGGTGATCTCAGGTGCTCCGGAAGGGTAAGCAGATCCTGCTCAACATGTAGCACCCGTCGTATTGCTTATGTTATAACAAACCCGGTAAATAGTCTAATTCGATAACAACTGTCATTTTCCCTACTTGGTACAGACATTTTCTTATGTAGAAAATGGTTGATTAAACCTTGTTTTATAGCTAACTAAACCTCTCACTTATATGACAGTTGCATCAAATTCCTTTATATTGACAACGATGTGTGAGCAAAACCAACAGACATAATAGGTAAAATGTCAAAAAGAGTGGTACAGCAGTCAACAGTGTGTAATTATCTGAATCGCTATAAAAACAAACAAATATGTAACAAAGAAGTACAAAAAGGCATACAGACAAAACACGTTAGCAAAAATGAAAGACAAGAATACAGAAACTATCATAGAACAATAACTATGTTTCAAAAATTTTCTTTATTTTGACAAATACAATTCTGATATAAACTTATGATATACAAATGTACATGTAAGTCTAAAAAATGCTGACAAGGATTGTACAACTGTAAGCGCTAAATATGAAGTTTTTTTTTTTTATATAATCAATATTAAGGGGCATAGCTCCTTTTCAAAAAAGAGATCAGCTCCGATTTTCGAAATGGTGAAGGACAATGATGATATCTACTTACAATATACAAATCTAGCAAAACTTGTACATATGGGAGCGCTAACAATGCAATGTTCCATATAATTTATATGTCCAAGGCTTATAAGTCTTTTTAAAATAATTGATCGGCACTGATTTTCGAACTTGTCAAAGACATTGACAATAATATAAATCTATATTATAAAATTCATAAAAGTCTGGAGAGAACAGTACACAAAGGAGCGCACGTAAGGAACTTTTCCATATAATCAATATTTCTAAGTACCATAACTATTTTAAAAATGATTGATTAACACATTGATTGTTGAACCTCGTCGAAAATATGGCTGAAATAAACTTATTGTAGAAGGTTCATAAATTAAGCGGTCCGGAACTGTACACATGAGAGCTCTTAAAAAACCGGACAGACCGACACCTGGTATTTCTATGTCCACCAAAACGTGTTGTTCGGAGGACAAAAGTAGGGAATAATATGGCGCTAAAATATAAAGAAAAGACAGATAAAAAAAAAGAATAAAGAAACAACAGATTACGCCTATTTCTCCGAAATATAGTACGTTGAACATTTTTAATCAATTAAATTGAAAGAGGGTTTTACATTAATAGAAACTTTGCGTGCAGGAAAAGTAATTATGTTATACATTAAGCTTTTTCATAATTAGAATCTGCTAAAATCTAATATAGAATTCCGAAAACAATTGATAAAGAAAAAATATTCCTTATTCTCAAGATTCTGAGGTTATTTTCGCATTGTAATGTTTATTAAACTTTTATAAGATACAGTTAATTTGGTACTTTCGTTATTAAAGTTCATGTTTAGTCACAACAAGGAGGACTTATTAGAATGATTCAAATTCTGTTTCTATCTAGGTTTTGACGATGAAGAAAACATTTAAATATATATCAACCTATAAATAGTTTTGAAGTGTACTTTGCTTTTGTCTTTGTTGGCAGATATTGTATTTAAATGTGTGTTCATAGGGTTGGATCTTTTGTGATAATGATTGCCAGAATTAACTTATCGTGAGAACTAGCACCTCGTCAATTACGCTGAAGCATTGAAGGCGTCAAATATTCTTAACTTATAGAATGAGTATGACTTTTGAGTTGAATATATTTCACTGACCATTAAAAAGTAACTTTCTCTACACCAGTGATAAGTATAAAACTCATTATTTTTCCCGGGGAACGTCTAAAATCAGGAGTACTCTTTGGAAAAGAGCGCCGCTAAGCATACGAACACGAGGGATCTGATGAGATTGTTAATCTCTTTATTTTTGTACAATAAAAGTGTTATTAGTTTATAAATATATCAACTAACAAATTTTTTTTGTATAAAAATTAAATATGCAAATTTGATATGCATTTTTTTTAAATGTTTACAGTTAAACTTCAGTAAAAACAGGTAATTATATGTCCATGTAATTGTAATAAACGAAATTCCAATGTGTATTAAATACAATAGAATGAAATAATTGTCCTGCAAGTAAATGGACATCTGGAATTCGAAATAAGCTGTTTACAACGAGAATTTAATAGATATATCTATCGATTTTTTTTTACCGCTAAAAGAATAATTGCATTGGGTATGATGAGATATTGCGGGAAAAGGGAGAGGAGGTCCCAAACTACGCAACGTTAGAAATGTAAAGAGTCTATGCATTACCCATATACGTAGCTACAAAAAGGGTTGACCCCCTGCAACACAGCAACCCTACACCCATCAATCCGGTCTGTCGCGTCTATTTAAAACCACAATTTCACTAAATAATAAGTAAAATAAACCCTGGATTTTTACTCTCCTGACGTCATAAAACGATAGACGTATTTGGTATGTTTCAGACAGAGTGATCGATGCTGCAAAGGATACAATTCCTTGATTGTGTACCGTCTGTTTTTAAATTAATTCAAAGGCGTTTCTATATATTTTTTTTTTTTGTATTTAATGCTTCTGTCTGTATTGTCATGATCGTATATTTTTGTAATCTATATTTATATATTGATTATACATGTACCTATATGTTGTAAAACATTTGGTTAATAAAGAATTGAATTGTATAAAAGAATAACTAAATGCAAACATTCAAATTAATATAGAGGGAATATGAACACTAGCGACCGCAAATCAATTAAAAATCAAGTGTGTGATAGACGCGTTTTATTAAATATCGATTTTTGAATTTATGAATCAGTCATTGTAATTACACAGTTGGTTATAATCTTGAAATAATTATTATATACCAATTTGGTTAGAGTCTTGAATTAGTTATACTAGTTATCAATTATACAAATCTAATTAGAATTCTATGATAGTTATGAACTTGCACCTTGATTTTAAAACTTACAGAAATCTAGTTTTTTTAGATGAATATACCCTTGCTCATACCAAATATTATGGCTTAGTTTAAATAAAATTGAGAATGGAAATGGGGAATGTGCCAAAGAGACAACAACCCGACCATAGAAAAAAACAACAGCAGAAGGTCACCAACAGGTCTTCAATGTAGCGAGACATTCCCGCACCCAGAGGCGTCCTTCAACTGGCCCCTAAACAAATATATACTAGTTCAGTGATAATGAACGCCATATACTAATTTCCAAATTGTACACAAGAAACTAAAAATTAAAACATTCTTTCTCTGTTTTCTCAAGGAGGTTATATTCTAATATTCTAATATAACCTTCTTGGTTTTCTCCTTTGTTTTTTGTCATAAAAATTATAACTAGAAGAAATCCGAACCAGACTTAAGCTGGCAGCCACTTTTATCGGCCAATCAAGATAGCAGCCACAGTCACTTCTTTCCAGCAGCCAATTTTGACGATATGTCTAAAAACCAAAAACTGCATGAGACTCAAACGTTCCAAAAATCGCTACATCTTAGTTAAATATAGTTTAACAGCGGTATTCGACAACTTAGCGGCTTGTAATGATTTTAAAAGCATTGCATTACGTTTTAAATATGTATATGAAGTTAGCTACCAGTTTGTTATTCGATATTCGATATTCAATATCCAACCGGCTGCTAGCATTCGGTTCAATATTAAAATTTAGTTGAAAATCATTTAAAAAGTATGATTTTCATAGTTAACAGGAGTGAAAGGATACGCCGAAAATAGTTTTATGATCCCTTCAAGCTGTCGTAAATTCTCGTTGTCCTCGAATATAAACCCTTATATAAGTTGTATATTTGTCTTTATGCAATATAGAATTTTATCAATAAAACGACGTCAAAGATTTAGTTTGATATATAATATATAAAACTAAAACAATCCGAATGTAAATGAAACTTGCCTTTGTTTTTCTCCATTACATTTGTTGCTCTAGATTAATATTTATTTATTATCGTAAGGACATTAAAAAAACTTGTACTATTACTCTATTTAATTTCATAAATTATAAATTTGTAAAAATGTAATGTTTACGACACAATACTATTACATCACCAAGTTTCAGATTCTTTAACTCCTTGCATCTTCTACGGATATTTTGGTTTATTTCTTATGTTGTTAAAAAATGTTCCAGCTTTCCAACAGGTAACGTGGAATAATACATTCGAGTTGTCTCTCGTTTGATCGCATTATTGACTATATATAACAGTAATGTACATATTTTACATTGGCTCAATCTTTCACATTTTTATATTTTTTTCAAATGTCGACATTACAGAAACTTAACGATTTTGAGATCACTACCGCATTGCATGTTGGTGCGGTGGCTTTGGGAGTTTAAAATGTAAAACTACACTTTCAAAATTCCATGCGTCCGAGAACGCTTTTCTAGATTTAATTCATTAGGAACGGTCAAAGCCGAATATTCGAAAGCCAATGATGTATAAAAACATAAACTTCTAAATAGCTATGTGGCCAAATAGCCAAATTTATATAAGTCCAATTTTGCTTGATGTGAGATGAGGGATAGCTGATCTACTGATATAGAATAATCACAGATTTTTATTGATTTGTCATCATTGTTTTATCTGTTATAATTTTTACGTATCAAAACATACATAATTGTGACCTTACAAGAACCGACGTAACTTCTTCCTCGAAAAAGCTAAGGGTTCCTTTAAATTCGATCACTAAATAACTTTTATATACTGAATCTCTATAGTTATTTGCAACTGTTATGGTATATCATTTGCGTCAAATACGATTTCTTAAACGTACTAATTGCGCAAGAGTACGAATTTCGTTTTTACATAATTATCAAATGTTTCTTGGGTACCGAGAGGTAGAGAAATGCCCCGTATTTAAAGCTTTGCTGTCGTACGGATGACCTTCCGGTGCACTAATTTTCATTTGGAACTAGCTTCGAATCTTCATTGGACACACACACAACGTATTAGAGCGCCAAATGCTTCCAATTGTCTGTAGACGAAAGCAACATAAAAGACACCGAGCATCTAAGAGACTTAATTTCTTTAGTTTTCTTTGTTGTGTCTTTCATACTACTATTTGTTTGTTGGTCTTTTTTCAAACCATTGCGTTGTCAGTTTATTTTCAATTTTCAACTGTCAACGTCCTTATGGTTTCTTTTACCTCTGTTTTAGTATTGGGTTGTTTGATATTGACCGAGAGCTTCCTGAAAGAATATGTCCTATAATCCGAGATGTGTCCAGGTCAGCGGAATTGGTGCAAAAGATACGAAAGATACCAGAGGCACAGTCAAACTCAGAGATCGAAAATAAAATGACAACGCCATGGCTAAAAATGAAAAGACAAACAGACAAATCATACCACATCTTCTTTTTTATATAAACAATAGCACACATGACACAACATAGAAAACTAAAGAATAAACAAAGCGAATGCATTTCTATGCAATCGTTGTATGCTGCAACAATACTATAATAATATAGTATTATAATTAATAACACAAATGTATTAATAAGTTCGCAAATGAGATGTTACAAACCATGCAACAAGTTTTGACGAATATCTCCCTATTGTTTTGTAATATGATCATTTGAAGCTTATCTATACCTTATGGATCTAGAACCTTTACATCACAAAGTGTCAAAACAAACTACCAAAAACAATGTATTTAGTACTGTAGAATGTTTTTATTCTATTATTGTTAACTATTTAAAGAAAATATAACCTTTTTCATATTGACTTATTTACACTGTTGTAAAGTCCTAGTTCATAACATTCGAAGCAATGTAGGTAAACTTTTGTGAGTTTTAACATTCTATAAGTTGGTGAAATATTTTAACTAATGGCATTCGGAACAAAATCAATTCCTATACAAATTTCCTTTCTATGCAATTTCTGTGTATAAATAAGATTCATCAAAGATACCATGATAATAATTTTGAACGCCAAAGGGGCGTTTCGTCAACAAAAGATTCATCAGTGACGCTCGGAAGAAAAATGAAATAACTGGCAAATATAGCACAATGTTGAGATCATTGAGGACCAACAATTACGAGATTTAGCCAAATAAAGCAAAATATAATTATAATATTATAAATATTGTTCTTTTTGTATGCTTTGTTGCATACAATATGGAATTCATAGACGATAATAAGATTGGTATTATTAATTTTTTCATGAACCAAGATTTTATATCTGTCTGCGGAATATAGTAAGTCATCTTGGTGCTCTCAGATCCTCTCAACGTAATGCGTATGAATATGTAATTCGGTTCCTCTGCATACTGTCTTCCGCACAAAGTAGTTTATTAAGCAGTGTTTCTTTAAGTGCCTTGCGCATGTGATTATGTCAAACTGAGGAAATTATCTTGGTATATATAATTGATGATCTCTGTGTTTAATATTGTTCCAGTGCTCGTATAGTCTTCCGAATTGAAAGATTTATTTTGACGTATATTCAATGACTCTCCTTTGTAGTTTTTTTTTTTTTTTTTTAGTTTTTCTAAAATTTTTCGGAAAGACATATCTTATTTTACACACACTATTTGTTGTTGTATTTTATTTCGAAAATGAAAGTAAGAAAACAGTTTTGACTGGACAACTTTAAACTAGAATTTTAAACATTTTAGTTATTGTTGTTATAAAGACGATCTCTAATATAATGCATTTGGTGGCTTAATATGTAAAGCCCTAAATGGTAATAGTAAGACGAGCGTAGGAAGGAGATTTTTTTCAAACATGTAATACCAAAAACACGATACTTTTAATTTAAGATCAAGTAAGGAGATGTGCACACTCAAATCCACCTGGAATTCGTTACTACTCAGTTTCGTGTACGCAGGTGCGGATCCATAAGGGGGGGGGGGGGGTCCGGGGGTTGGAGCCCCCCTTTTTTTGGACGATCAATGCATTTGAATGGGGACATGTAATTGGAACCCCCCCCCCTTTTGTCCTGGGTTAGGAACCCCCCCTTTTTAAAATGGCTGGATCCGCCCCTGGTACGTGTATCCTGAATCTTCAGGGGGTCCTAACCGTGGATAAAGGGGGTTCCGGCAACCTTGTGTCCCCATTCAAATGAATTGATCGTAAAAGTAAAAGACCCCCCCCCCACCCCACCCCACCCCTACCCCCGAATCCGCCACTGATCTTCTTTTCTCGATGCCATGCATGAAACCTTTCAAACGTACCACTGTTTAGTTATAAAGTTATCGCAATTACGTTGAAAACACTTCTCAGTTTGAATGACATCAATTGTCAATAAATTTACAAATCAAATAAGAAAATGCTAATAAATATATTAAGATAAGACATAAACCTTCTTTTTTTCATCTAAAACTTAAACTATTTTCCTTTCGTCGTTTTAGTAACAGATCAATATATAGTTTATAACTATGGAATGAAAACGAGGTTGATCAGTTTCTCCCACATAAAGGCAATGATTTGTAACTAATCATTGACACTTTATATAGAGTGTTTCTTCTTGGGACGTATCATTCGGTAGTGACGGAATTTGTTGAAAACATAAAGAAATTAGAAACACACCAGATTTCTTATAGCAAATCATCAAGTAAATTAATTTGGAGAAGATGGACTTCGAGGAATACAGAGAAAGAGGTTAGTCAAACTATATTTTTTTTAGAGTTTAACTTTTTGTAATATGTAATTGTGTATTTATTCATTTATTTATTTACATTTTTTTTATTAATATTTCCTTCACTTTTTGGATCCTATACTTTACAAGGCATTTTCAGATAGGTTTCATATTTATCTAAATTAATGTTAGGGATACAAAAAACTTTTTCCAATATAATATACAATAGTTTTTTTTCTAAAATGAAATTTGATACCTTTTACTTACGTATGGCATATTTCACTACACTACCTTATGAAAGCCTCAATAGTTATCAAAGGTACCAGATTTGATGGAGAATTTTAATAGTAACTTATGCTTATGCCTCGTTCACACGTCGTACATTTAATTCGAATAGAATTCGAATCGAATGCGAATCGAATTTGCTAATCGCGTTCACACACTCTTCTTTTTTTATTCGAATTGATTCGAATTGGCTTATTCGAATTATCTAATTCGCATAAGAAATACGCTTTTGTTAATACGAATTTAAAGTTAACGTCGTTTGGACAGTAAAGCGAATTTGACGCGCATTGCAATTCGAATTAGAATTGACGTTACGTAGGACGTTAAACGTTTCGAATGCGAATTAAACTAGTTTGAATGAGTAAATACGAATCAAATTCGAATTACGTGTGAACTCAACATTAAATATAGCATTTTGCATTTCAATCAAAATAGCCTGTTGTTCATTAAAAATAGAAATGAATATTTCAAAATCTTTGTTTTTGTCATATTTTATTTACTTTTATGTATTTGATTCAAAACCTTTTTCGCTGAATACTGCTATAAGAAAATCATTATTGCTTTCGGATGGTTCGATTGCAATTTAACTATTGTATGACAAAAATATTAAACATCCGTGTAAAATTAGGACTACAACGGTTTTCCCGTTTGACGCTGACGCCGTTCCATCAATTTCTGTTCACTCCTGATTATTCACACTGTTTGATTAACAACTGGGAATTTTTCTATTATGATTAGACTAACAGAGCGTAATGTATCTAATTTAACATTTTACAATCTTAAATTAATTTGTTTTGGTAATTTTACTTCATTTCTTTGTAGTTTATTTTAGTTTTCGTTTGGAAAAACGCAGCAACTTTTTTTAAATGTTATCTTATGTGTGATATGTTAATTCTACCACTGTTCATATTTGTAAATTCTAAAAATCAAATGTGTCTTCATAACCCAAAGATAAAAAAGATGTGGTATGATTGCCAATGACATGTCAGCATGAAATGGAATGAATTCATCTATAAGGGGGGTATAAGGGGTCCTGATCTCGAAATCCCGGTATTAAAAACATGAAATCCTGAGATCCCGAATTTAAAGAAATTTAAATACCGACATCCCGAATTCCGGATCCCGAAACCCCGAGCTTAAAAACACCCGTTTCCGACGTCCCCATGCGCGGAATAATATGAATCCTGAAGTAATATGACAATAAGAACATTTTGAAATATATTTTGTTTCGTGGATAGCATTAGATATTAGTCACTTAAACTCAAAAGTGATAATAAAACTCTGGAAAATAGTACCACATAAAAACTAATCTATCCGTTTCTGGATTTCAACCAGACTCAAGCTGGCAGCCACTTTTATCAGCCATTCAAGATAGCAGCTACTTTTTTTTCCAGCAGCAAATTTTGATGATATGTCTGAAAACCAAAAACTACATGAGACCCAAACGTTCCGAAAATCGATCAATCTTAGTTACTGTAAATGCAATTTATTAGCGGAAATCGACAATTTCACGGCTTGTACTGATATTAAAACGGAATGAATATGTATTTGAAGCTTGAGGTCTGTTCGTTATTTGATATTTGATATTCGATAATTGATATTTGATATCCAACCGGCTGCTAGCAGTCGGTTCAATTTTCAAATTTAGTTGAAAATCATCAAAAAGCATGAGGAAAAAGATACGCCGGAAATGGTTTTATGACCCTTTCAAGCTGTCGAATATAAACCGTCTTATAAGTTACATATTTGTTTTTATGTAATAAAGATTTTTATCAATAAAACGACACGAAAGATTCAACAAAAATTGAATATATAATATATAAAACAAAAAAGTTCACTCCAGAAACATTCAAAAATATAAATAAAAAAAATATTTATGGAAAGCCAGCAAAAGAAAAACATCATCGACAGTGAAAACCTACCGGAGACTGCTTAAATGACGGTGTGACGGGTCACCCCTGGCGACTTTGAACCTCTGTGATGTCTAGACGGACCCGGATCCAAGAAAAATATTTAAGTGGGAAATAGCCTTGGGTCAATACCTTTGAAATGAGCTAGGTCCAGTTCGGAACTTTGCCTTAGGGATATATGCCGAAAAGTACCGAATGTGTGGTTGGTATAGAAAATACGTAAATGGGTGACTTTAAACCTCTGTGGTGGCCAGACGAGCCCGGATCCCAGAAAAATGTTTAAGTGGCGAATAGCCTCGGTCAAAATCGTTGAAATGAGCTACATTGTAGGTCCGGTTCGGAACTTTGCCGTAGAGATATGCCTAGGAGTACCGAATGTGTGGTTAATATGGAAAATTCGTTATAAGGCCAATTTTGAACCTCTGTGGTGGCTAGACAGGCCCGGATCCCAGGAAAATATTTAAGTGGGGAGTAGCCTGGGTTAATACCTTTAAAATGAGCTATGGTAGTGTGCGTAGAATTAGTCAAAAAGTATTTTAAAAAATGTTTTTCATTGTCCTGTTCCAACATTCAAAGATACCTGATTTTTTTCCATTCTCGGTACAGTTCAATGTTGTGTTTTTGAAGAAATTCCCCTTTGCTGCAAAATTCAGCACCTTTATCTTTATATAACGTTGGAACAACTGATGATGATGTGATGAACGTTTGAAAGGCATTTTTGACCGCGATACATTTCTTGTTATGAGGTGTCGAAAGTTGCCCCTAAAGGACAGTCCTTACCAACATAACATTAAGTACAGTAACTCCTCGGCATATCACTACGACAAAGTTCCTAACAAGACCCAACCCATTATAAAGATATTGACCCAGGCTATTACCTTCTTAAATATTTTTTCTGGAATCCTGGTCCGTTTGTCCACCACAGAGGTTTACAGTTGCCCATATTAAGCGTATTTTGCATACTTAAAAAATATTCGGTACTTATCGGCATATCTCTACGACAAAGTTCCAAACCATACCTAGCTCACTTCAATGATTTTGACCGAGGCTTTTTGCTACTTATATATTTTTCTGAGATCAGGGCCCGCCTAGCCATCACAGAGGTTCAAAGTTGCCCTTATAGCGAATTTTCCATATTAACCACACATTCGGTACTCCTCGGCATATCTCTACGGCAAAGTTCCGGACCGAACCCAAAGTTCAACTAGAACGACTATGTCAGCATGAAATGGAATTAATTCATCTATAAGGGGGGTATTAGAGGTCTTGATCTCGAACATTAAATCCTTAGAACCCGAATTTAAAGAAATTTAAATACCGACATCCCGAAATTCGAAATAAGAATTCCGGATCCCGAAATCCCGAGCTTAAAAACACCCGTTTCCGACGTCCCAAAAAAGGTCCCCCCCCCCCCCCCCCCCCATTCAATACTACAGAAAATGTTATTTTATCAATGCGCGGAATAATATAAATCCTGAAGTAATATGACAATAAGAACATTTTGAAATTATATTTTGTTTAATGGATAGCATTAGATATTAGTCACTTACCAGCTTGAGTCTAGTTATTTTGAAAGACATTTTCTAAGTGTCTATTGTCACATAGACAATAGGGTAAGCTTTAAACGAGCTACCAAGAACTACACAATATGATCGCATAGAAGATGGACAGTGGCCTCATAATATCCTTTATCATATGCAAATTTCACAAAACTTTCCTTGTAACCAGAGCATTTCAATATATTCACTTTTCTACGCTCCAATCATTATAATGGCGAGGTTTCGATACGTTGTCATAAAACTATCCTGCTGACAATTTTTATGTTTTATTTATGTTTGTACAACAGATTCTTAATATTGAATCACAATTAGTAAATTAAAATGTCCTTGTAATATATTACGTGTCAAACAATTTATTTTAGCATGCATGTATTATATTGTTCTATGATACCGATAAACCTAGATTGGTATATTTTTTTCTATTTATGTTCAAGTTCAGTTTGCTAAATTATTTGTAGAAGAAGTTGCGTAATTTCGTTTGTTTGTTTGTGTTTTTAGTATGGAAATGTATTACTGTCCTATATCGAAACAATTTAAACAAAAATAAAAGTAAAATCGTACTGGTTTTATTTACACTAGTCAATTTGGTGCCCTTTATAGCTTGCTGTTCAGTGTGAGCCAAGGCTCCATGTAGAAGACCCTCCTTTGACCGACAGTGGTTTTTTCTTTACAAATTGACCCTTTGATGGAAAGCGGTCTCATTTGCACTCACACCACATCTTCTTATATCTATTTAATCCAAAGAGATAACTCCATGAAAATGTACAAATAAAGCCTTATATATATATATACCTCATCTGTTTCTTTGGTACGATAATTATCATAGATACAAGTTATCACACCTTTAAACCTTTACTATAAAGTTGTGCGATATTTTTCCTACGCTTGTGATGTTGTGTTTAGAATAGATAGGGTATGGATGATGTACTGCATATATACGTTCACTTTCATAAAATGTCATGGCGACTTCCTTCATTATCTACAAATCTTTCATAGTCTTGCAACAATCTTTTTGTCAAACAAATACATTGATTTGAATTTTACGACAATCCTCCCTTATTGCTTTCTGCGTGTAAACTAATGTTCACACAGAGCGAATAGAGCGGGGATGTTTACGTTTTACTTTTAATATAAGGACTCGTATAGTTGATAGTAAAATAATGTCTGTTGTAAATACGATTAGCATTATTGGACAGCGAGCACTGGAGTACGGTTCAATCCATACAAACCTATTGTCTAACAATGTCATTTCAAAGCCTGATTCGTTGTGTTGTATTGTTGTACGATCTTATAGTATTGTATAGGCGAAATACAATTATGTTCTTAACATTCTTATCGAAGGCGATCGTCTCAACATATTCGCCATGACTCGAGTAGGTACTCAGATTTGTTTCTTTGTCTACCGTTTTTGTTTTGTTTTTAACATTGCTGATACAATTATATAAATCCAATCTATTCTGTTGTTTTGTTATTTAATATTGTTCTGATATTAATAATAACAAAAAAAAAAGATCATACCAAAAAGGGCTATCCAAAACTATAATGCGAAGATGAACAACCACTCGCCATGACAAGAAAATAGTACAAAAAAAATTTTGAAGACAATTTTCTATCGAAACTTTATTTCATGTTGCCCTAACTAACCAACTTATCATTTTCAATTTTTACACATGTCTTCCCAAAAGCAGTGTTCAGAAGTAATCTTAGCAAATGCAAGTAATGTGAACAATTTTATGTGCTCCTGCTAAGAATCAATCATATTAATATACCGTATAGCAGGTTATTTTCGCGGGTGTAAAATTTCTCGATTTACCTTGAATAAAGTATACGAAATGTATTGGCGGTTATTATTTAGGCAGATTCAAAACTGTCATCAATACCTTTGCATATACACTTTTAAATTGGCGGAATTTATTTTGGCGATTTTGTTCTATCCGCGAAAATTTACACCCCGCGAAAATAACCCGCTATATGGTATGTTCTCTAACTTTTGTAAAATTAATCTTTAGAAGAATAATGAGAAGCGATACGATTGCCAATGCGACATTGTTGGTCACCGTATGGTCTTTAAGAATGACAAAACCCATACCCATACACAACTGTTTCGATCCTGGGTTGTCGCGGCCAGGTAAAAAAAGAACTATACGTGTACATGTATACACTATTGTTTGCAGGTAAAACGATTTATGAAAAAAAAAACAATTGCTAGACCTTATGTTGAAATACTTTTTTCCTTGTAAATAAGTAATAAAACACAAAAAGGGAAATGAACAGTAATCATCTGTAATTTGAATTCATTCTGCACTACATTCCGACTATAAACATTCGATGAAAAATTCGGAATATTGTATTTTCCGTTATTGTTTTGTTAATTTTTATGATATGTATTTCCGGGTATATTGCAATTAATGAAATATGATAAACTGATAGAATAATTCCATTATAGTTAGAGGACGTGATCGGGGAGCAAAAATTATATCCTACTTCACGTGAACTTATTGTAAACGTGCCAACTAGCATGAATGGAAAAATGGCTGTGATGTAACTGTGTGTACATTATTATACATGTCTAGAGACATCTCTGATATGTCCTGCTATTTAGAACACAAAATATGCATTTCAAAGTGGTCTGTCTGGTTATATAACATCATAGACATTTTCTATGTCATTTAACAATACAGCACAATGATATTAGTTACACTGAGAGATAATTTTGCAACATCACATGCAGAATCATGTACATTACATGTCCATCGCATGATATCCACATAAGCCAATGAAATGCGCTGTAGCTTATTCATACTGTACCATCGACGACAACCCTGACGTGGACGACAACCCTGACGTGGACGACAACCCTGACGCGTAAAACACATTGCTGAAACAAATAGCCAGTACATAGGTTGGATATTAGCACGCAAACAGTTTCAACAGTTTCATTCAATATTCTTGCTCATCATGTCATTGACTGTGGTTAAAAACTCTCATAAAATAATGAGATATGGTATGATTGTCAATGAGTTAACAAACGAACACGGCCCAAATAACGTGGATAAAGCTAATATATGCCTAGGAACGGCCTTCAAGACAACAACGAGCAAAACCGTACATCAACCATAAATGTCCTCGTTACTTTTCCTTTTGTGTTTTGTTTTTGTTCATCAAATAGTCTTTATTACAAACGTACATGTAGGGGCGGATATAGCTATTTATAAAAGTGGGTTCCAACCATATGTCCCCATTCAAAAGCATTGATCGTCAATTTAAAGAAAGGGGGTCCAACCCCTGGAACCCTTTCCCCCTTGGATCCGCCATAGATACAATGTATGTTACTCCTGATTTTGAAAATACTATTCGTTACTTGTGCAACATGGCACTGTTTAATATATACATCCCGTTACCACACATTACCGAAAGCTTTCCAGCTCCCTATTATGAATACAAAATATCAGTTTTTAAGAGTCTCAAAATATCGTGATTCGAATAAAACATAACTGGATCTTATGTGAATTCATGGATTAGTTATACTAAAATTTATGATAAGCAATTTGTACCTTCAGAGACAATACCTGCCCGAAGGGTCAATCATTTGTTCCAGGTAACCCATTAATTTCCAAATCGGGACATATGTATGCGCCTTTAGCAAACATTTCCCTCTTCGGGGACTGAAGTAATTTACGAGAGCAGTGTCTGGATGTCATCTAACTCACCTAAATATCATTGATCCTAAACTTTTTTTCTCTCTTTCTTGTCAATCTGGCCAAGTAATAAAAGACATTATTTAAGTCCTTTGTGAGTAAATTGTTAATTTATCTTCCTAATTAAATTGTTATTGAACGGTTATTTTCCCCTAATCTATCAAAATGTCTACTATAAACTGGAACATACTATATTGACAGTATATATAATTCCCAGCTATCAAATTTTCACCATTATTACAAAGTAAGAAACAATTAAAAGCCATTACACAACGGAAAACAAATGTGTTCTCATAAACTATAGAATTTTTAATGATTGACGATGTAACTTGCGGAACGTCCAATGGTAGTTTAGTTTAAACATATTTTTAAAATATTGCAAAAAGTATTAGACACTAGTGAGCCGAACAAAAAGAAATTATAAGAAGCTACAATGGGAAACCAACAGCGACTGTATATCTAATTTAAAGATATCAAAATTACGGAACTGGTATTCAAGATTTATGAAAACATGCCTCGAAAACATTTGTCTAATTAATTTAGGAGATATTAACCTTAATACATCGAAGAAGTTATCCAAAGTTATTAACGTTCATTATTTATTACTTAAGGCCAACACTGTTGATTTCCGTATGTGGCTTTTACAAGACGATATATTGTTTTTAAATTTAAAAAACAATGTATTCTGTTAGACGAAATAAGATATAAACATGATTTGCTAAACATTGGAAGAAAACAACCTATATATAATATGTATGTATCAGTTTTAAGTGCGAAATATTTGACATATTTACCAGGAGAGGTACCAAATCTATTTGTTTTTATGTTGGTTGCTGTCTTGAAACGTATGACCCAAAATTCCTTTTATAAGCATAAATACTAATGCGTTAAAAAGTGCGCTTGCTTAACATCATTCAAGTTTTATGTAAATATGTATATTGATCATAGAAATATGACATTACGACAACAAGCAAACTGTTACATTTTTGTGTTTTTTAAGTTCCATAACATAGCAAAATGTTCTTATAATCCATACACCAAATAAAGTAGACCTATTGCTTCTAGTATATGAGATATGGATTTAACCACGAAAACTGTCTGACGGGTCTAACGGGCATGAGGAGCCTTTATATTGCTTAAAGAAACTGGTTTCTCGTTATTCACAATAAGAGCACCTCATTTTAAAACACAATCCATATCCAAGTAGGAATTTGAAGCCAAATATTTAGCCGATTTTGACAATACCTAAAATTAATTTAAAAAAAACAGCTCTCCGTTACAATTTTTCTCCTTGATCTTTTTAGAGAAATGAGCCCCAATTGGTCAAATACATACTAAGAATGCATTACGGAACGAGATTAACTAGGACAATTTTCCCACACGTGAAGTGCGAAACTGTATTTAGCAACTCGGGTCTCTCATTTTTATTAAACGGGGGTTGGTGGGGGTATTATTGATCCCCTGTACGGATATATACATTTACATACCATTATTTTTTTCTGAATCAGTGGATCAATCTCATCTTGAGAAAATATTTTTTTATCAATTTCAGTAACCATTATTTCTACACAGAGCGTATATTGAGTAACAAACGCGCAACATACATTGTTGATATTTAATTTAAAGTTAACAGGAATCATTGTTGCATTTTTGGAGTAGAATGGCTAAAAATGAAAACAAACTTAGTAGTTCTATGTATAAGCTTATTTTCAAATTACATGCTGATGGTATTTGTGAATTTAAATGGGTGTCATTTGTAAAATCTATATTTGACAACTCAGGATTAGGTTATATGTTTTTCAACCAATACATTGATTGTTCAACTTTCAAACCCGTTATAAAACAGATTATTCAAGATCAGTTTCTTCAAAAGTGGTCCAGTAATATTGATAACTCGTCTCGTGGCGAACATTATAAGTTATTTAAATCTCAGTTTGGTCTGGAAAATTATCTATTACGTCTTCCAGAGGATAAAAGAATCTGGATTTCAAAACGGAGAACATGTAACCTAAAAATTCCTATGGAAACTGGCAGATGGTACAACATCGCTAGAACAGATCGCATATGTACCTTATGTAATGAATCATGTATTGGTGATGAATATCATTATTTATATGTATGTAATAATAGTTCTATTACTGAACTTCGGAAGAAATATATACTGAAAATGCAAATAATGCTGTCCTTATGTCACTGTCGGTTACTGTATAATCTAGCTATATTATTAAGAAACTATCTACCTTCATTTAGAAAGATGCATGTATCTTACAAGTTTTATTATCTTTAGAAATTACACTTTTGTTAATAGTTACCTGTCTATTTTGTCATTTATTGTATTTGATTTGTAATTTGTCCTCATGTAATACGTTATTTTGTGTCTGAGTGTAAATAAAGAATTGAAATTGAAATTTTCGAAACCTTTACCCAGTGCCACCAGTGAGCGACATAAAACAATTTGATTATTCGGGATATACAGATTTGTAATCAATCATCATCAATTATATTAATTGTTATCTGATTATTAATCTCCGAGCTCTGTCATTCACAGTTTAATATACAAAAACATTGTCTGAGCATTAATTTAGCAATTTCATTTTGTCACGGACGGTAGATTCCTCCGCGGGACGGACGCATCACGTGTGTGTATTCGTGTCAAGATAAATTTCCGTCATTCTTAGTTATAGAAATAGAATGACAATGGACATTATACAAATGACATGTTTAATATTTCATTGTTTTTGATAATCAAATTAATGAATGTTTGTGATTGTATTTTCTTTGTATCACGAAGGATATCGACTGGCCATGCATGTCTAAGGGTCTTGATGGCGAACTTAATTTATATATTTCGGAGTTTAGTATGGCGTCCATTACCACTGAACTGGTCTTTTATTGCTGACTATGCGGTGTGGACTTTGCTCATTGTTGAAGGCCGTACGGTGACCTATAGTTGTTAATTTCTGTGTCATTTTGGTCTCTTGTGGAGAGTTGTCTCATTGGAAATCATACCACATCTTCTTTTTTGGTTCACCCGGCACAAAGGGCCAAGTGAGCTTTTCTCATTACTCGGAATCTGTCGTCGTCGTCGTCTGCTAACTTTTACAAAAATCTTCTCCTCTAAAACTACTGGGCCAAATTTAACCTTACTTGGCCATAATCATAAAAGGACATTTTGCCGTTTTTGGTTATTATCTTGAATATAATTATAGATAGAGATAAACTGTGAGCAGCAATAATGTTCAGCAAAGTAAGATCTACAAATAAGTCAACATGACCAACAGGTCAGTTGACCCCTTAAGGAGTTATTGCCCTTTATAGTCAATTTTACCATTTTTTCTTAAATTTTTGTTATCTTTTACAAAATCTTCTCCTCTGAAACTACTGGACCAAATTTAACCATACTTGGCCACGATCATCATTGGGGTATAGTTAGTTTAAAAAATATGTCCAATGACCCAGCCAGCCAACCAAAATGGCCGCCGTGGCTAAAAATTGAACTAGGGGTAAAATATAGATTTTGGCTCATAACTCTGAAAGCAAAGCATTTAGAGCAAATCTGAAATGGGTAAAATTGTTAAAGTCAAGATCTATCTGCCCTAAAATTTTCAAATGAATAGGATAACTGGTTGTTGGGTTTCCGCCCCTGAATTGGTAATTTTAAAGAAAATTTTGCCGTTTTTGGTTATTATCTTGAATATTATTATAGATAGAGATAAACTTAAAACAGCAATAATGTTCAGCAAAGTAAGATCTACAAACAAGTCAACATGAGCAAAATGGTCAATTGGCCCCTGAAGGAGTTATTGCCCTTTATAGTCAATTTTAACAATTTTCATAAATTTTGGTAATTTTGGTAATTTTTTACCAAATGTTTTTCTCTCTAACTACTGGGCAAAGTGCATTATAGATAGATATATTGTTAACAGCAAGAGTGTTCAGTAAAGTAATATCTACAAACACATCACAATCACCAAAACACAATTATGTCATGAATCCATCTGTGTCCTTGGTTTAATATACACATATATAAACCAAGGTGAGCGACACAGGCTCTTTAGAGCCTCTAGTTATAGTATACAATTATTGTTTAAAGGCCAGCTGAAGCACGCCACCGTGTGTTGGATTTTCTTGCGTTGAATACCCATTTTTGACTTCGGCTGTTGTCTGCTCTTTTGTCGAGTTGTTGTCTCTTTGACAAATTCCTCATTTTCATTCTCAATTTGTATTAATGTAATGTTAACAAATGTACGTCGCATGTCATTTTAGTGTTTTTCAATGTTCTTGTGTATTCGAGTTCGATATTAGAAAACCTATACAACATACTTAATTGAAAGATAAAACTAACAGATAACAATGCTAGCAAACAAAGCCTTGCATGATTTGTAGATTCTTTATGAAAAGGAAAAAAAGCTAGCTTCTTCAATATAGTATGTTAGCAGGTCAATCGCATTCATGCCCGGGAACATTACACAATGTCATATCAAACAACTCGCATAGAGAAAAACAATCCTTTTTATTGCTCATTAAAAAGAACACTGATTTTCATCATTCAAAGGCATACACTTGATTTAATGAATGAGAGAGCAATGTAGAAACAATTGTACCAAATGACGTCCATAGAGATCAATAAAACAAGTGTTTCATTGAGCGTGCGATTAGTCTAATAAATTACAGTTGTAAATAAATTTCATATAGATCACAAAAGATCTACACAAAACTAAAAAAAGGGGGACGAAAAAGGAACTGGTCTTTATTTATGTTTTTTCTTTTGTTCGCTTGTTTCCCCTTTAATTCTCTTCTCAGTTTAATTGACTTTTGAATAATTCACTTTTCTATAATGATGTTTTTATCAATTGTTCTGAATTCTTTAATCCAAATCCACACACTCTTAAAGTGGTATAGTTTATAACTGATCATGCAGCGATTAACTGTTAGATCAGTTTATTTGTAATGAGATCCTCCTCATTTTATTTTGTTACACGATTGGAATCTTACATAAATTTTATTTTACCTTAATATAGTATCTCATAAAAAAAATACACGCATTCTTTTCATATAAATTTTATAGTTTGGTTTCTGAATTTAGATTTGGTTCCCCAATAAAGAAACTATCTTGACAGTTTCTCGCGACCGATTTACGTCACGATTTGTTATATAAATTTGAAAGATAGTGTGGCAATACTGATATAATTATTTCATAGAATTGACACTTATTTGGAAATGTTTACTCAGAACTATTGATAAATCGACACTGCTATAGCAATTAAAATAAATGCAGTATCATACTGGGTAACAAAATAAAAACAGATCAAAATGAAACAAAATAAATCAGATCAAAATGAAACAAATATGTTGAATTTAACGACATATCTTTTTTTAAAGAAATTTGGAATATATATATGTATAAACTAGAACATACTAGGTATACGCGAAACACATTTACAGATCTAACATTGTTGGGTTGGTGTTTAGACGAGTTGTATACATATATATATATAATGACTGAATAAATAGTCAACGATCAATCTTACAGGGCGATGGATCATGTAATATGATTCTGTACACTACAAAATATAATATATAACAAGTCAAAAAGGGTACAACATCACCATTAAATAACTATAAAATGAACAAATATTAGATATTTCGGATAACAGATATCCTTCTTCAAAAATAGCACAATGTCAAATGAATCATGTCAAAATATTCAAACTGAGAAACTTTTTCTAAATCTTGAAATTTATACAATTTAAGCGAACACCACAGACGCGGATACAATTTTAAAATTTCCAAACAAAGCGCAAAGATTACAAAGATATGCCAAATGAAAATAGTTATTTTCGATGTGAACTGGCACAACTCTAAATTTCCAAAGGTTGTGACAGTTTATATGTTATAACTGCATTGAGGGCAGTCCTCAAACAAAATCAAAGTACTGAAGTACTGAACATCAGAGGACCTCAAGTTGTGTTGAATTATTGATAAATGACATGTGTTTATATTATACCTGCCGGACAGATATGTTCACATAGTACAAATAATATAATTTGCTATGCTATATCTGAGATACTGACTTGAACTAGGATACTTAACTTTGTGAATTATCAATGATTATGTGGTCAAATGAGAACTGTTAGATTTGCATTATGACCATATAGTTGCACACATACAAAAATAGTTAGCATATAACTTACAATAGAGAATTAACATAGCAAACAATTCTTCGAGTAGCTATATAGTCACTCACCAATGCTCACTGAACTATGATATTAAGGAGGTTCAAGACAATCATATTAAAACGGACAAATTGTAATATTGGAGCTAAAGATACCAGATGAACAGCAAACTCATAAACCGAAAATAAACTTACAATTCCATGACTAAAACTAAAAAAGACATGCAGACAAATAAAAGTACACTAAAAACAACAGGTGCTCTGGATGGGTAAGCAGATCCTGCTCTACAAATGACATTTATTAACAATGTTTGTTCATGTAGTATCCATGGTCAGGTCTTCTACTTTCTGGAACATTTAGCTTTTGGATCAATCACTAATGGGGTGGATGTTAACACAGCAATATTACTATCCCTTATTCTAGATTTTTGTTGCAGTCAACAAAAACTTTTTTAATGTTCATAAATAGCTTCACTGAGTTATCTTGGTTTTATTGCAACACAGTCAATCATTTATCCATTATATTTAAAAAAAAAAAAAAAAAAGAATCTGCAGCTATACATGTACATTGTAGGTTCTGTTTTCTAATTATTAAATGATTCATTGTAAATATTACAATATATGATATGTACATGTAGATAGCCTTTCGCTAATGATGGTATTTTTGTTAATTGAATTTCACAACATCTGGATAGTTTTTCAACTGTTAGTCTTTTTTTACTTTGTTCTGGATTAAATACTTTGAATACCACTGGTTTAAGCAATGAGAAAATTTTGCACCACACATATAGAACACAACTACCATATGAATGTGTTGGTCCTTAGTAAGAAGCATGTAAAACAGGGCTTGTAATTTTTTGGTGTATATCTTGATTTTCCGTTTGTACATTGATGTGGCCATTAGTTTTCTTGTATGTATTGTTTAACATTTGTCATTTAAATTTCATGGCTATTTCTTACTGATGTACATTTGTATGTATAGTTTTTTTGATTGTAAAAGTGTTGTATGGTAAGCTTTATTTCTTTTTTGTCATTTTGTATAGGGCTGGTGTCTGATTACCAGATTACCAATCATACCACCCTTTTCATTTCTTTTTTTTATGCATTATGACAACAGTTTGGTGTTAATTTTCATTTATGTATGTACATGTAACAATATAAAACAGTATATATACATGTATAATCTCATTCCATCATTAATATTGGTCATTGTTGGTATAAATTTATCTTTAAGTTTAACAATGTACTGTGAAAGAGCTATCTTCTAACAGATATTTAGTATATAGTATGAATCACACTGATTCAAAGGACAAGTTTCACTTCTTGTCCAAAATGGCCTAAAATATAAAGTTAAACATAAAGCTCCAAAAAGTTCACAATTTGGTTTCTCAAATGGGTCTATTTCTAAAGTCATAACGCTCAATAAATCAGTTCTTTTCATAAAGGTACATTTTATGTTCCAAATTTTGTCAAAATATGATGATTTTGGGCAATTTTCAGACCCGAAAGCTTTAAGCAATTAAGAATTAAGATTTAGCCACCACCTACCATCCAAAATGTTTTGTGACTAAAAGAATCCAAATCTGATATATATAATTCATCAATATAAAAACTTTTTGGATCTTGGATGGCAGCCAAGTTTAATTATTCCAACAACAATTAAAGTTTTACCATAGTTATCTGTGGTATAATTTTCACAATTATTCAATAGTTTTGTTGTGTATGATTTACAAATATAAAAATAAAGATGGCAAGACCTGAAGAAGGCCGCCTGATTTTTTTACATTTGTAAGTGACATATGAACAACAGAGTCAGTGTGGGGCCACTAAGCTAAACTGCCCGCTTTGCACCAGCCAATATAAATGAATGCCTAGGGTGGGAATCGAACCCACATACACCAACTCTGTTGTCCCTATATTTTTAAATGAACAAAAAATTGTCAAAAACAAATTTAAAAAAATGTATAAATTGGTTAAAATTTAATTATCAATTTATACATGAATATATCTATAGGTTGATTTTCTGTGATTCAGATGTCTACTCAGATTGTAGTCTCATAGGCTCCAATGTACAGCTACATGAATAGACAGCTTAAGAGTGTTTAAAATTGCTAAGGCAGACTTTTGGGGGGAGGAAAGAACTGAAGGCTTGCCCTTTTCGAGGAGCTCCATGTATGGTAAATGCGTAGTCCTTTTTTTATATAGTTTTACCCAAAATGTTGACTTGCTAGACCCCTCCCCCTTTAAAACTCCTGGATTCTCATCCAATTTGATAGAAATCTAAACTGTTTTAAAACAAAGTTGTTTAAGTAATAACAATTATGTTTGGGAATTAAAAATAGAAAGGTTCCTTTAAATGTTGCTGAACATTTTGTTTGAATAATCTAGAATATACATGTACATGTGGTTTTAATCGTGGACATTTTAAATCCATGTTAACTTATGCGTGACTTGGGCTTCTGGTACAAATCAAAACATGGAATTATTCATGCAAACTCACAGAAAGATTCTTGAGATTTAAATTTCCACAGAATAATAAATAAACAAAAACATTAAACAATTTAAACATTTAACATACTAAAATTTATGATAAGAGAGATGATTTTTCATTTCCTATCGTTAACTATCCATTTTTAGATGGTGACGTTCCCTTGTCACCATCTTACGGTGTTTATATACACTGTATCTCAACTTGTACAATTCTCTCATGTATGTAACAATGTTTTAGATTTTAACGAGAGAAATTTATGTATTACTGAAAAATTATTACACCAGGGTTTTCCATATCACAAACTAGTCACAACATTTACTAAATCTTATCAGCGGTATAAGGACATTATTCGTAAATATAGCTCAACATGCAGACTTCTTATACGTTCAGGTATTTCACATCCAATTTTTTATGGAAATATTCTTTATAAAGCACAAAGGTGTCAGTATTCACCTCAGAAACTAACAAAACCTTTGAATAGACTTATTAAGAGGGATTTAGTAACGATACTGTTGTCAGGTCATTAAAGATTGCATATTTTGGCGTTAATATTAATTCACTTATAGGGTCTTTGCATCGGAACTAAACACATTCATTTAAAAAACAGTTGTTGGCATGACACTGGTTATGTTCTTCTCATATATGTTATGATGGTATGATACTAAACCCCTAATGGGAAGGATTGTGCTTGATATTCATATGATGAAATCATAATCTTTCAGTCAGTTTTATTGAAGTCTGGAGCTGGCATGTCAGTTAACTGCTAGTAGTCTGTTGAGTGTTGTTATTTATGTATTATTGTCATTTTGTTTATTTTCTAGACTTTGGTTACATGTACATCTTCTGACATCAGACTCAGACTTCTCTTGAACTGAATTTTAATGTGCATATTGTTATGAGTTTACTTTTCTACATTGGCTAGAGGTATAGGGGGAGGGTTGAGATCTCACAAACATGTTTAACCCTGCCACATTTTTGCACCTGTCCCAAGTCAGGAGCCTCTGGCCTTTGTTAGTCTTGTATTATTTTAATTTTGGTTTCTTGTGTACAATTTGAAAATTAGTATGGCGTTCATTATTACTGAACTAGTATATATTTGTTTAGGGGCCAGCTGAAGGACGCCTCCGGATGCGGGAATTTCTCGCTATATTGAAGACCTGTTGGTGACCTTCTGCTGTTGTTTTTTTTTCTTTGGTCAGGTTGTTGTCTCTGTGACACATTCCCCATTTTCATTCTCAATTTTAACATTTTGATAAAATAAAATAAAACACTAACCCTTTGCAATGTTGCAGTTCAACTTTTAATCTAGGGTTCTGGAAAACATTTAAAATATCTCTTGCAGTCATATGGGTTATTTTCATTATTAATCCATCAAAGGCAATTCATATACCAATCAGTGATATCAAAGATTTCAAATCATACCTAATCAGCAATAAAAATTCAATCAACAGTAATTAAAAGTAATTATAAAATAAAGTGTAACAATGCAGCCAAGAATTTTATTTAATTAATATTCTGTATTTAACTATTAATAGATATACATACATTTTAATATATATATAAATATATATTTCTTTTTAATGTAACCAGAGACATATGTCTCTGATGTAACATATACATATCATAAATGAAAATAGGGCGAACGAACCCAGGGCGAACGGATTACCAGGGCGAACAAACTCAGTGCGAACGAACCTAGGGCGAACATGTAATCAGGGCGAACGATCCCGATACCTGCAGGGTATAGGGCTCATAGGTTTGACTCAATAAAGATTTGCTAAGTTTACTGACATGTAGAATCCCAATATCGCTCTAATTAGTATTACAGGTATATCATGAAGATCAGAGGGAAGTTGTCTTGAGAGTTTCTTCAAAGAGAATTTGAATGTAATATCAAAAATAGTCCATCTCTATTGGAAGAATAAGAAGTCGAAGATTCTCTGAATATTACATAAAATACAATTATTTCAACCAATAGTTATATATAAGAATTACTTACAAATTCATTAACAAAATCCGCTTTTTTTCTAGTCAAGGGACATAATTATTCAAATATACTAATGCAAGTAACTAAGTCGGAGAAGGAGCGAAAATCCGAAACAGCACCTTAATTAAAAAACAGAAAATAGTTCCACGTGTGTGTCCAACTCCAAGTGATCAATCTACTTGTTATTTACGAAGAAAAGAAATTTAACTTCAAAAATTGTTGAGATCTTTAAAAAAAAAAAAAAAATTGATTCCATTACAGAATACAAAGAAAGTAACCTTATCTTTAAGGGCCTTGCAGGTTCTTGTTACTCCTACCCAATCTGCTGGTATTTTCAAAATGGCTGCGGGGGACGCGGCCTGACAAATTATTTTAATATTGTGTCAGATTAAATATTCCTGATTTTGCTTCGTTAATATTATAGACAAATATGCTACAAACGGTTTAAAGATGTTACTCTATTTCAAATAATTGAAATATAATTACCTTTCTGTGTGTAATTGCGTGAATTGATTTTCTCTCGTTTATCTTCTCGCTCTTGCTCACTTGATGAATATGCATAGGTGGTATTCATCCGCGACAATAATATTTCGGTATATCATTGATATTGAAGATCGTTTGATTGATATACGAATATTTCTAACGACAAAACATTTTCATATTATTAATTTGCATTTAAAAAAATCTGAGTATCCATTGAAAACATAAATATAAAAGAAGAGACAAGGAATTTTATTCTGCACTATAATGTCCGCGGGTTCATAATGTCGGTTATTATCCCAACACTAATTATATATGCATCTCTCTGATCTTTGAAGATCTTTGAAAAGTAGGCGATGGCAATACACCCGAGGCCCCTCAGGGGCCTCTGATGTAAAAATCAAAAATGTCCTAACCGATCCAAGTTTGTATAATATTTCAAATTTGACAACGGTAGGACAATTGCAACAGAAAATACATATTTAAGCCTCCCAAACGAATAGCAGTCTGATAATGATTAGAAAAATGAGTTTGATCTAATGAGGTAAAATAATTGAACGTGGCTACGTACTTATACATCAATCCCGAAAAAATGAAGCCCTGTAATTTAAATTGGTATTTTAAAAAAAGAATTTCGAACTGTAAAGCCAGTACTAAAGCCGGAGTTACTGGAAACAGTGATGACAGGAAAATGAGGGACTCATTCTATGTTTTTTCATTTATGCCCTCTTGGGAAACTGTCCGTAACTTTCTTATCCAAAATCTTTCCCGAGCAACTCTGTTGACCTTCGACCAACCCTCGTTGTGGTCTATGATTGTGATGGTAAGGTTTTTGAGATCAGTTTGTGTGTGCCCAGGTGATCTCAAATGACGACTTACGGGTAGGTCGGGCTTGCAAGTGTAGTCACTTCGATGACCATTCATGCGTTTGTTGAATGGCTCCTCTGTCTCGCCAACATACTGCATGCCACATCGACACTGAAGGAGGTATACAACATTCTGGGTTTTGCAAGTCACATTGCAAAATATAGTGTACACAGACCCAGTCGAGTGGCAAGTAAATGTTTGAGTATTTAGTATTTGTTGACAAGTCAGACAACGTCTGTTACCACATGACTTGCACCATCCTGCAATTGAACAGCTTTAATTTGAGGAGACGTCAGCTCTAACAAATAAGTCTTTAAGACTTGCTGGTCTCCGAAAAGCTAAGACAGGAGAATTGGGAAAGATCTTGGATAATTTAGGGTGTTTGGCAATAGTTTGCCAATTGGCACGGATCAAACGTAAAAGGTTAGTAAAGGCTGGATTGTATGTTAGAACAAACGGGACTATTTTGCTGCGCCTCTTCCGTTTGTACTGTAAGAGGTCATTGCGGCTGTTATTGTTAGCGCGCGCAAACCCCTTATCTATGTCCAATTTCTTATAACCTCGTTTTGTCAAAAATCCGCGAAGTTCCTGTAACCGTTTCGTGACAGCCTCCCCAGAGGAGCAAATCCGCTTGACTCTGAGAGCTTGACTGTACGGGATACTTTTTGTACAGTGTTTGGGGTGACAGCTTTGGGGAGAAAGGTACTGATGTTTATCTGTGGGTTTACAGTAGAGGTCTGTTGATATGACACCGTCCTTTATACATGTGGTTGTGTCTAAGAAAGATATTTTAGAGTCGGAAATTTCATACGTAAATTTAATTGAATGGTGGGCGTTGTTTGCATGTCTATAGCAAAAGTAAATAAACACGGTGTACAGAATGTATATAATAAAAAATTTTAAATTCGCAAACTACATTTTCACATCAAATATGAAATGTAGTTTGCGAATTTGAAATTTTTATTATATATATACATATATATACAACTCGTCTAAACATCAACCCAACAATGTTAGATCTGTAAAGCTTTCGCAAATTTTTGTTCTTCCCTCGCCGTGATTCGAACCCATGCTACTTGGATATCGTGACACCTAATCACCTGCACTGCAGCCGTCCCGCTAGACCACACGACCACCTCGGCTTCACAATAATAATAACATATATATATATATATATATATATATACCCTGCAATTCGTAGTGCTCTTCGACTACTACCCTTGTTATTTTCTTGTATTGTCTACCATTCAAAATCTGTTTTATATGCCGGTTTTTATAAATTGGTTTCGTCATTTACATTGTATTGCTCCGCTAAAGGATTGACGTTTATATATTTTCTAACTTTCAGAGAAACCGGTACTATATATTCTGTCATGGGCGACAATACTAACATTTTCTAAATTTGCCACTTTTTATAATAAAAACTTGGATAAAACAGTTATGTGTGGTATTAGTACTTTATTATTCTGTTTTAAAAATTGGCACCAAATAGTATCATGACCATCTTCCAACGGAGCTTGTTTATGTTATCCATGCCCACCGTCATTTTACATCAAATTATTGAAATTTTGGAAGTCTTTTCGAATAATTCTCTAGAAAATATTTCAATAGGTTTCAAAATTTGGATTTTAAGTATACACACTGAAGTTGTTTATAGCCGATGATAAATAAAAACATATATTGTACCTTCACATCCAATCACAGTGCTTCTAAGTTGACTTCCTTCGGCTGCCTTGGGTACACAAAAGGCAAACATATTGCTGGGATAATGAAAAAGTACCAGTGGCAAATATTACTTGCAATATAAATCTATGCTATTTTAATAGTACGCGGCATTCAAATAACTGATGGTAGAGAAAATAAGTGCACTAATGACAAAAAACGAAAGAAAGATTACTTAAAGTTGTGCATTGTGCCTCCAGATACTTGATTATCCAAACGCTATTCTTTCTGTGGCTTTATTGTAGTTTATTTCAAGCATCTATTTATTGTCTGTCACGTCGTGTCTTCTTTATTTGCTTCGGTAGACGTACAAGTCATGATAAATTGGCAACCTTTGTAACGGATAATTAACAAATAGTATCAATTAGAAAGGAATAAAGGACGAAGTCTCACGTTCTGAACATTATGTACATTTCTGTAAATTCCGAAATTAGTTTGTGCATATTGCATTTTTTTTTTAAATGGACAAACATGCGAGTTTAATAACTGCGACTTCGAAAGAAATCTGCCAACCGATATACGTTTCAGTTATCAGAATGCGAGTTCTTTTTATTGAGATACTCACACAAATAATGATTACATCAGTCAAGGAAATTGCAGCCTTCCAAATTGATAGTGTATCATGTCAAGTTAATAAAGTACCGATTGAAATGTATATTCATCCAATCGAATCCAATGCTCGGTATGCCATTGACACGAAGGGCAGCGAAAAAGGTTCTCCATTTCTGTCTGTCTTTGGCCATTTTTCTACTGTTCTCCGTGTGTTATTCATTGTCTTCAGTTTTGAAAATGTATAATAAGTAATGAATTTTGCGATGCTAAACAGAGACATCCGAGTTATACCAAAAAATCTTGGTATTTCCAGCGATCACGTGTACAAGTGCTGAAAAATATCCTTATTACATGAGTAATACCTTTGACATTCTGATGTTCGTTTGACTAGTGATAAATAATCAATTTCTATATGCTTATCCTATTGAAAAAAAACATCCCTGAAATTATATTGCTTAAAACATTCAAATTAAGTTCTGTGGAGGGCCAAGAACTAACAGAGATTTGAAACCCGTCGCATAGTGTTTCTGTGTCTCACCATGCAGGGGCAAACTATCAAGCAGTTGTCCTTAGTAGTTGCTGTTCGTTTCTTTTATTTTTGTTTATTTTAGTGTTAATCTGACCGTTGTTTTATTTCTTTTGAATAGTATCACATTTTGCTATTAAATAGATATAGGAAGATTAAACATGTTAAAGTATGAGATGGACTTATTGTTAATGGCGGCACGGTAACCTGCAATGAATCACATTCCTTACCTTTTGGTCTTTGAATGGATATGGTCGTTTCACTGGCAATCATATCACATCTTCTTGTTTTCAGATTAAATGGTTAAAATGCATTTGAAGTATGTAAATAATCTCGAACTTCTTAAATATGTTGAATCTAATAACATTCTTAATCCTTTCCTGTACGTTAGAGATAACGAAATGGAGCGTAAAAAGCACATATGCAATGCAATGCTTGAGGAGAAAGTCTGACGTTAGGATCAACACTAAATACAATTAAAGATCAAACTTATTCCCAATCACTTTAACATACATATTTTGTGTCCAAGCTTTTCATGTAAACGAAGTGACCAAATACAGGTCATGTGTCCACTACAAGCAAAGCATGGACACGGTATTTATTCCGTCTGTTTTTCAAACATTATTGAATCTTTGATTTCAATAAAATTCTGTATTCTTTTGAATGTTCATAATGATATTTTAATTGAAAAATGATACATTGAACTTCTTATATAAATGGGGTAATATGAAACACAAAATAGTGCACCAACATGCATTCCACATTTTATAGTATAATCTTAACTTAGCCTTTAAGAACACAGATATGTATTTTTTCTTTCGAAAATGCATTACTTAATAGATGTCTTCTTGTTTCAGGTAAAGAGATGGTAGACTATATAGCAAATTACCTACAAAATATACGACAAAGAAGAGTGTTCCCGAATGTTTCACCCGGTTACATGCGTACTCTGGTACCAGAAACAGCACCACAAGACGGAGAGCAATGGGACGATATATTTAAGGATGTAGAACGTGTTATCATGCCAGGAGTAAGTTATGATGCTAAACATAAATTTTGGATAGGAATAGTAACTAGTTATCAAAGGTACAAGGCTTATAATTTGATATGCCAGACGCGCGTTTCGTCTACATTAGACTCATCTGTGACGCTCAGACCAAACAATAATCATGGTTATGTTATTCGGAGTGTGGTTGGGGGAGGGGGTCTTATTTGACAAGTACACCTGTTATTTGACAACTACATGTGTTCCATCCTGCTGTAATCATCTCAAAAATAAGCCAACAAAACGTTCTGTCGTATGGCCTACCAAATTTTCACTTCATAAAAAATGAAAAACAACTTAAAACAGTCACCTATTAACTTGCCAAGTCTTTTAATTATTTTGAAGCTTTAAGTCTAGCTAAAAAATAGTCTTACGTCACTTATTGAATCATCATGTATAGTCTTTTATGTACAGTTTGAAATAGCGTTAAAGGAATAACTTCAAGAGTTTTTTTTTAGTGTTTTCCTCAAAATATATTCTGGTTCCCAATTTTTTCAATTAATGTAACATTTGGGAAGCTAAGATACAATGTTTATTTTTTAATTCTAAGAATTGATGTCTCAGTATCAATTTGCTACGATCATGATCTTTATAAAAAATAATTTGTCACGGTTGTTCACGGCTGAAGTGCTTTAATAAGCGACATATTTCTTACAATATAATTATTATGTATAATGCATCAAACAATTATTGACCAGTGCCGGGAGGTTAAAGGTCAAATCCAATTTCTGACCGAATAATAATTTAATAGAGATATAAGAAGAGAGCTATATTCTACGGAAGCGTATTAGCGCCACACATTTTTTTTTCTTCCTATGTTTGCGTTATAACGCAAACATCTGTTTTATCTTATTTCTTATTTAAGATTCAAAGGAAACAGTAGTTATTAATGGGGGAGGCTGTATATAATAAAATGTATCACCTTTGTAGTAATTGCAAAGTAAACTGCTTGAATAATTAGATCATATCAATGACTAATAATGAACAGAATAATATAAGATGTGGTATGAGTGCCAATAAGAAAACTCTCCATCTAAGTCACTATTCGTAAAAGTAAACCATCATAGGCCGAATTACGGTCTTCAACACGGAGCATTGGCTCACACTGAACAACAAACTATAAAGGTCCCCAAAAACGATATCCAAGTTACTACTAGTATATATATTACAAAGAAAATTGAGTAAATTGAGGTTATACCTAAGAAAAAAATCAACCATGCTAATATAGCTATAACCGACTATAAATATACTTCCAAAGTAAGATCTCGTTTGAGAACTGTGTAAAGTAGGTTAGATTCAAACAAGCTACCCTTTGGCAATAAATGTATAGAATGAAGATGTTTTATTAATAAAATTATGTTCTCTCTATTCAAATTGCTACCCAAGCATCTTAAAAATACTTCATTATATTGAAATGAAAATTCAATGACTTTTTATCAAAGAATCTTGATCATATTCTGAGATTTAAAAAAAATGTTTCCTTATTAATAATTCATTTTAAAGCAGAAAGATCATTTTGTCTATTTGACTTGGAGGTTTCACAATTGTATGACATTATTTTTGATCTTTCAATTTTAATATGACTATATACTAAACTATATCTATTTTCTTGTTAGATTATATACTTTTCTGATACACAAATCAGTCTTAATTTATGTATAATTGCACTTCAATTATTCCATTATCCCTATGCATATTTATTATAATGATGTGGCCTTGTATGTATGTTTCTTTTTTATCTACTAGTAAATCACATCCGAAATGAATGACAGACGGACATACATGTATATACAAAACTTAATGAATAATTGAAATCAAGATATTTGCGTTTAACGCAAAGGTTTGCGTTATAACGCAAAAGGTTTGCTTTATATCGCAAAGGTTTGCGTTATAACGCAAATGTTAAATGTTTGCGTTATAAGGCAAAGGTTTGCGTTATATCGCAAAGGTTTGCGTTATATAACGCAAACATAGGAAGAAAAATACAAAAAAAAATGTGTGGCGCTAATACGCTTCCGTAATATTCAAATAAACGGGAGATATATTTTTAAAAGACATGCAAGTCCTTAATTTATTGCAATTCATTGCTGTACCACTTTACTGCTGTATTATTGTACAAATTTATTTCTTATTAATTCAATTTAAAAAATCACAGCCAAATGAACCAGATGAAATAATCTTATTCTTATACAGTAATAAACATGTCACTATGATAATGATTGTATAAAAAGAAGATGTGGTATGATTGCCAATGTGACAACTGTCCACAAGAGACCAAAATGACACAGACATTAACAACTATAGGTCACCGTACGGCCTTCAACAATGAGCGAAGCCCATACCGCACAGTAAGCTATAAAAGGCACTCATATGAAAATGTAAATTCAAACGAGAAAACTAACATCCTTATTTGTGTAAAAAATGTGTTAGTTTTACGTCCAGTTGCAAATATTTCATTCATATACAGGACAAAAAAAAAAAAACAAATAAGAACAGTTTGAACATGTAATTGATCGACTTGGATATAGGGCGGGAGACTTTGACTTGCACTTGAAGATGAAGGTATAATGAATAGGGAACGACCACCTGTATATCCCTCAAATAGTTGTAGCATAAGTTCTTAACGTGCAGAGACCGTCAAACTCTTTCCACGAACGGATCTTATTTGACATCCCCAATTCAGACCTACCGTGTCTGCGAATCTCTGCATCAATCCCAACCAACCGGGCCCTTGTTTTGTCAAGCGTTTAACTGCCGATTGATAGAAAACTTAGGGATAACCAAACTTACAACAGTCTACAAAGCACTTCATCGAAAACTAAATTGGCAAGTATTTACCCCTTTGATAAACCAAAAAACTTATATAGAATCGATCAGCATAATCGATTTGCAAGTAACAATTTTCATTCAAGACAAGAAAAGCCATCACTTGTTATCTTTGTTAATTTATTTCAGATAACACACTGGCAGAGCCCATACATGCATGCATATTTTCCGGCCTTGAACTCCTTTCCGTCATTGCTAGGTGATATGTTAGCGGATGCCATTGGCTGCCTTGGTTTTACCTGGGTAAGTATTTTGTGATTGCATGAACATAAAAAATCAGTATAAAATTTTTAATGTCCTAATATGTTTAATTACATTTTAATATCATTTCTATACATACCCGTTAAATAGATGTGTATCATTGAAAGATACAACTAAGTTATACAATGTAATATGTTTTTCGACGAACTTCAAATCGCACTTGACGGAGTCAGTACAGTCGGAAACCAAGCCCTTAGAAACGACCGTTGTTGCTACTTTCTTGAGACAACAATAGGACTGATATTAAAACCCGCCATTCTGAAAATACGTTAACTTCGCGGAAAAAATAATAAAGTATAGCAATAATATACATGAGCTTATTTTATTTCTATCTTTCTTTTTTGTCATTTGATATAGTACATGCATATCAATGTATCGGTATTTGCATAAATGGCGTGTGAAACCGTAAACCATTTTAAGCACTGTAACGAAGAATTTGTACAATATGGAACATGTCCGTTATGTGTGGTCGCTTTTTATTATTTATTCACCACACAGCAGTTATCTTGATTTCTCCTATGGATTTTAGCATAACTTCATTAAGGTAAAAAAAATTAACATGCTAGAAGTGTAAAATACTTCTTTTTTGGTAATTTATTTTTATTTTATCTGAAAAAAACTTTTATTTTATTACGTTAGTTACACGGGATTAAGTGTTAAAAGTTCTGTCAAGATAATCACCCAAACACTTTAATCGAGAAATTAAAAGCAAATAGCAAGCTTGATAAAATCTCTCAAAGCCTTTGGATAAACTCGTCTATAAAAAGTAGCATGTGGAAGTATGCGATGCAATCTGCAGTTTTATTCCAAGTTCTTTTTGAGATATAATCTACTAACTTGCTATACCATGCTGGCACGCAAATCATTAAATTTGGTTTCTGATTTTATTCAAATTTAAGCAATTATACTTCAATCTGCCAAATTCGTTTAATATATTTGTCAGCTAATATTAATTTAAAAGGAAAATTAGTTAACTAGTCTATTAATAAAATAAGTTTGTTCAAATTAAATCATTTTTATGAAAGGAAAAGAAATAATTAAGATATTGCTTTAGTTACAAGAGCGAATCATAATGAAATCAAGCCTATCGCAACCATGCAGCTAATACAAACGAATTCAAAGGAACATAAGGGAGTGGATAGAATAAAAAAAATCATCAAAGTTTCTAAGCTAAAACCTCGGTTAGCGAGGCGCGTGCTTCATCTACACACGACTCTAGTCAAAGCAGTACAAAGATCAAGGTAAAGAGTGCTAAAAACCAAAAATTCCGAAATACAACAAAAACGTTAAATTATATCATTTGCAATTCTTTACCCCTCTGATAGACACATCAATCAATAAACAGTGCTACGATCTCAAAAGAATAATTAACGAAAAAGAGAATTATTTTATAGTTAAGTCATGATACAATTACAGACCACCATTTTTAATACAAAAACCCACCTGCAATGTCAAGAATGTGTCCTCACTTAGCTTCAACCAAAACATATTATTAACCATTATGATTTAACAGCTGACCTTATCAGATCAAATAAATGTACGATAATAGATATATAAAGATATGGTATGAGTGCCAATGAGACAACTCTCCACCCAAGTCACAATTTGTAAAAATAAACCATTATAGGACCGTCATTATAGGTCAAGGTACGGTCTTCAAGATAAGTCCATACTGCGTATCTTTTGTCTTGTTCCGGGCTCCATTTGAATACACCAGATACATATTGTTGGTATTTGAAGCTTCTCAAAGATGTAGGCGGTATTTAGGAGTTAAAACAAAGAATGTAGACTTGGGTTCAGAATCATGTGTCGGAGTAATATGTCTTTCTACGCGTTGTCAAATTATGCGCTAGAAGGTACAATTTATCTCTGTATCAGAATCAAGGTATCTCAATATATCAGTAACAACTTATCGTCCTACATATGTGTAATGTTTGCCACTGTACATTATTTGATTGATAAATTCGTCAACCCATGTGTTTTGGTATTTAATTTAGGCTTCTAGTCCAGCGTGTACAGAGTTAGAGACAATAGTAATGGATTGGCTTGGTAAAATGATTGGTTTACCTTCAGACTTCTTACATAGTAACAAACAGACAATGGGAGGAGGAGTTATACAGGTAATACAATGGGAGGAGGAGTTATCCAGGTAGTTAAGTTCATTCTATCTATCACAACATATATTTGCTGTTTTTGTACTAATGTTTTGTTTCTCTCAATAATATTTAATAATATCTTCACTCAAAGAACGTCGAATTCTATTATGACAGAACTAGTATAAACAAATATATGTTTTTATATTTTCTTAGAAGAGAATATACGAAGTACACTTTTAAAGCGCATTTTGAAATGTATAACGATTGCTTGTAAAAAGTTAAAAACACATTGGAAAATGCTACAAAAGGGAGTGGGTTGGACAAGTAAAGACATCGTGGTATATGAATAAATAAAACGAAACATGAACAAGTTCACAAAATACAACTTAAAAACAAATACAAACTGATCCACACAAACCCAAGGGAAAATCAGGGTGATCTCAGGTGCTCCAGAAAGGCAATTTAACAAGATCCTGCTCCGCCACTGGCATCCAATGTATTGCTCGTATTGAGTACACATTATGTGATTGAACATCAATGACAAATCTCTTAATATCTAACAGGTAACAGCAAGTGACTGTACCTTTATAGCATTGCTGGCTGCTAGAACAGAAATACTCCGGAAGTTCAAAAACTCAGGACTAGAAGATATGGAAATCAATTCGAGGCTTGTTGCTTATTGTTCGGACCAGGTATGAACTATTCAATACTACATTATGTTTTTATGACTTTTATGTACATTTTGTTTAATTTCCCTTGTAAAATTAACCAAAAAAGATTGGATTCATTCCAAAGAGTAAGAGTTCGTCCCATGGAGTTTGAGCAAAAATTAAGTCACACGGCGATGTCTGATGAAAATAGAACATTCAACCTAGATACTTATCAAATCGGTTGTGTAATGAAATTTGAATTTCAGACACACAGTGTAATTAAATTCCCTCATTTTCGTACTTTTCGTTTTGCTTGTTGCTTTCAAGGTTACTATAGATATATCAGATTTGATTAATGGCTTGATGAGAAATAGATGACATTACTGATATTCCCGCCATTAATGTCACATGACAAATAGATAACTGATACCACTAATGTCAAACGATTCTTTACATGACAGAGAACAGATGGTATTTGACATTTTCTTTTGATTACAAAAGATCGGGTTTGTAAGATCTTGTAAGAATTCCAAAACAATCGTAGAAATTTTAATTTTTATATTATTTGCGACTGAAAGATTCGAAAAAAATACGTTCGAAAGAGTTCAATCAATCATGACACATTTTATATCAGCATTACTAAGTCGCAAGCTACATTTATTAAATTCCATCAATTTTCATTTGTAGAAATATCAAAGAAGGATTTATTTCTTAAGTAAAGACGTAAAAATTTCCTGCAAATGTACAATAAAACGAATGTTTTTATCATTAATTGTCCTTGTGTGTGTTATTTTTCATTTTCTATTTTCTTTTCTACAGTTTCACCAAATACGTCTGATATTATGAAAAATTATTTTCAAATTTTTCAGGCTCATTCATCGGTTGAAAAAGCAGGATTGATTGCACTTGTGAAAATGAGGTTCATCGAGTGTGACGACGAACTAAGCATGCGCGGTGATGCAATACAAGAGGTTATAGACAAAGACAGAGAAGACGGTTTGATACCGTTTTATGTATGTTATTGTCATTTTGTTTATTTTCTTTGGCTACATCTTCTGACATCAGACTCGGACTTCTTTTGAACTGAATTTTAAATGAGCGTATTGTTATGCGTTTACTTTTCTACATTGGCTAGAGGTATAGGGGGACGCTTGAGATCTCATAAACATGTTTAACCCCGCCGCATTTTTGCGCCTGTCCCAAGTCAGGAGCCTATGGCCTTTGTTAGTCTTGTATTATTTTAACTAATATATATTTGTTTAGGGGCCAGCTGAGGGACGCCTCCAGGTGCGGGAATTTCTCGCTACATTGAAGACCTGTTGGAGACCTTCTGCTGTTGTTTCTTTTCTATGGTCGGGTTGTTGTCTATTTGACACATACCCCATTTCCATTCTCAATTTTATAATTCATTTCAAGGTTCTCGATACTTGACTTGTTTGTTTTTTAAATTGCCTACTTTCATTATTAGCCTTGAATCTACACTTTAATTAATCATAATATAACAAGAGGTAAACTGAACTATATATATAATAAGTTTATAAGTGCAGGAGTGCTCAAATTCAGCATATTTGTAATTATTCCCTATTCCAACTTTGTGTCCAATCTCTTTCTCAGTAACACTATTCTTGCTTTCTATACTCCACATTCTTACTAGTTTATTCCAATATCATCACATCCAAAATTCGAGTCACTCCTTCTGTAGTTTGAGAACACGAATCCCACCAAATGTTCGTTGTACCATTTTGAAGGTGAGAGGATATGTATATATGTACTGGTGTAATCAAAGTGTGCTGACTTCATTTAAATCCCCACAAAGAAACTATTCATTTTATTATAACCAATAATATTGTCCGTGTAACATTTTCGATGAAATTTTGAAAACAACAAGTCATCAGGAATCTGAAGATCAAGAGGATTTTATTGAACTGAGTTGGCAATTTAAAAAATCGACATAAGAAGAACAGGGGTAAAACGGTCAACATTGATACCCAAAAAAACTACATCGAAAATTACAAGTTGTGCAACACGAACCAATCAATAGGTTGTCTTATTGGTAAGTAAAAATTCGGCGATATCTTTGTAGAAATAGAAGAGTAGAAAGGATTGTAGGAGTAACCGTAGTCATGATATCTGTGTACTAACTTGAGCCTGATAATCAAATATACATCCCTGTTATTCTACTTGTAGGTGTGTGCCACCTTGGGAACAACAGGTGCATGCGCATTCGATAACTTGAAAGAACTAGGACCAATTTGTAAGTATAATTGCTTTCAGATTATTAAATAAAACCGTAGATAATGTCAAAATACATCGTATAAAACTCAGAATAACTCCCACTGCAATACATATTGGCATTTGACATGTTTAAAATGTCATTTGACACGTTTAGTTTAATAGTCTGGGTCTTCTGGCGATATTGCCTACCATGTTCTTCAACTATACTCTTTTATAAATAACCACAAATCTTATAATACGAATTATTTACAATCGTGCACAGTATAAATAAACTCTATTGCATCTTGGCTATTCTAAAAGAAAATGTTGAAAAGTGAAACATTCATTGGAACTATATCTTAGCTCAGCTTATTAATGTATAAGCACGACTGTGCCAATGTTAGAAAATAATTATATATGCTACAATGCCTTAATGATTGTAAAATAAAATTAAGTTTAACCTTTTTTCTTTGAACAGATGATTTGAACAGCTATTGTAAAATTGAATGTTAAAACGCAAATTAAATTGAATTTTTGACACAACGTGTTAAAATTATATAATATGGTGCATACTGTTATTGCGTTGCTCATGGTACAGGTTTATATTAAATGTAGGAGTGATACGTAGTATTCATAACCATTAATAAATAGATTAAAACTTTTAAAACAACATGAACAGGCTAGGGTTCAACTCTTTAAGGCAAAGTTGACCTAAGATGGATTAAGATATTCTGTTGACCCTTTTAAAACAATAGCTGCTTATGTGGTAATGTAGTAAAAGCAAAATTACAAAAATACTGAATTCCGTGGAAAAATTCAAACGGAAAGTAGCAATGCTTCCTTATTTATCAATTTATTTTGATTTATGAGAGTTCCCGATGATGGAAAACCCAGAAAAGTGTTTATTAAAGATTCATTTTGATATATTAGGTAGGTGAACGTTACGTGTTTAAGTAGTCATGCATATTTGACTTTCAATTATTTTGGTATAAGCATTCCTGGTCAAGGAGAATTTTGAAAAGTGCCAAGGACGCAACAAACTCTGTTAGGTTCTTGTTCATTTATTTGTAATGCAGGTGAAAGAGAAGGCTTGTGGCTCCACATCGATGCAGCATATGCTGGGACTGCATTCATCTGCCCAGAATTCAGGAAGTATATGGAAGGGGTTGAATATGCCAATTCGTTTGCATTTAACCCTTCGAAATGGATGATGGTGCACTTTGATTGTACGGCATTGTGGTATGTTGCAAACATTTAATGGATATTGTATGTTACAAAGGGATTTGTAGGAAATAACAAAATAAAAAAATATTTGGTGTACGAGCACCTCCAAATGCGGGACTTTGTCGCTGCGTTCATGACTCATTGGTGGCTTTCGGTTATTATCCTCTCTTTGGTCGGGTTATTGTCTCTTTGATATATTCCCCATTTCCATTCTTAATTTTATTATATGAATTAGACAGAAAAGCATGAACACAATTTTTCCGCAACAACTTTATATATTGCTGACTAGAAAATGAATACAACTATATTTCAAAGAACTAGAAACCATACAACATAAAAAATAAAGATGTGTAAACAAGATATTAGCGGTACATGTACCACAGAGATATTCAAACTCATTAGTCGCAAACAAGCTGATAATGTCGTATCAAATACGTAAAACGATCAAAAGGCAAACGACAGTATAACAAATACAACATGCTACCGTTTGCAACGTATGGAATATGATATGAACGGGTGGAGACAAATATTCCATATGCAGGATATAAAAAAATGGAACGTTTAGGATTATGAAGCTTAAGTCCTCTCATTTGTCATTAAGTTTTGTTTGTATAACCCTCGTTAAATTTCTAGATGTAATTCTCGATATAGGACAGACTTACATGTATATGTTGTATCTTTGATTTCAATTTGGATCGAATAGATGAGTTCAGTTTAACATGCGACCTTCAACGATATTAAGTGTCAACTGTAACCAGTGCACTCATAGATAATGAACTAGTGAATATGCAAAATCGTTCGCTATTGTATTTAAAACCAATAAGTAGTCAATTGAATGTTTATCTGAAGTAACAAATAAACCTTCATCATTATCATACAACCTGTCATTCTTCTCCCTTTGTATGTTTTGTTTTTTCTCGTTCAAATTTATTCAGAGCTTATTGACACATCCTACATGCACTACTTCGCACTAGGTATCATAAAATATGACTTAATTATCTATATAAAACTAGTAAATGAGATTTACATAATCATTCTTTCATGCAATCAACGTAGAATTAGCAGATATACATTCTTCCAGATAGTTTTAACAATCTAGAAAAAATAAGATCACAAAAATACTGAACGTCTATGAAAATTCGTTAAAAGTATTACATAAGAATGACTTTTTCATTTAAGGGTAAAAAATAGTGGAGCATTACACAGGACTTTCAACGTTGACCCTTTGTATTTACAACATGAAAATACTGGTAAGTAATGTTTTAAACTAATGGCGAATTCTGATTTCGAAGTGTTAGAATTATAACCAAGTAAGTATAAATTACATAAACTCCCATGTACACAGACCAACATGACAAGAAGTTGTCGTCCTTTTCTTTCTTTTTTTTTTTATAATATCACGTCACACTATATGAAAAATCTAATTACATAAAAACGTTGCTTAAGGGCATACGATACAGTTACAGGGGAGGTAATGACGTTGCTGACGTAAAATGTAATTTTCGCGACGTCAAATTGTGACATATCGGAAAAAGATGCATCATTCGACTGATTTTTATCATTCAAACTGATTTAATTGGAAAACGAGTGCATGGATCCCTATTTTGTAAAACGACATTTTGTTTCATTTTGCAGGGAGATTATGTGGACCAAATTTTATAAAACTGTAAATAGTGCAATTTTTTTAATTTTGATTAATATACAGCAAAAAATTACGTTTTTTCTCAATTCATGACCATTTAATAAATATGAGTTTTGTCTGAAAAAAAAAAATGCATAAATTTTTAGGATACTTATAAAATACAGAAATTGCAAATTATTTAACAAAAAACAATTTGTGTTTATCTTTTAAAACAAAAAAGTTATGCCTTTCTTTTGAAAGGCGAAATACGGCCACAAATCCGAATTTTGAGCAAATGTACAAAATTTTGACCTCATTTAACTCAAAAAGTAGCACATGAAGGTATATTTGTTATTACATATTTGATTTAATCAGACAAAAAATAGCCAATATGGAAATTTTCATTAAACTTTAAATACGGGATCAAAACTGTATCGTATGCCCTTAATAAATCCAATATAGTTAACTGGGTAAGTATCACTGTCGTGTAATAAGGAAAGTCGTATACAGTTAACGTTTCATAATTGATTGTTGGTGATTTAACTCCACTTTTAAGCACTTTATTGGTGGAGGAAGCAAGAAAAAACACCGACCTTCGATAGGAAAACTGACAATCCTATTCAATGAAGATTGGCGTCGAGTGTACCAACACGAGCGGGGTTCATACTCACAACCTTAATATTAACTGGCTAGTGATTACAGTAGTAGAACTACTTGGACCCCATGGTCACCGTTTCAATTGACAAAAACAAATAGAAAAGGTATATTAGTATCAACCTCGTCATAAGGAAAAGTATGATCTGTAGTAAATTAATCATTGTTCTCGTCAACAAAAGGGGACAATCTAAACCGGTTCCAGGTCTTTATTTTTGTTAGATGTCTTTCTACTTTGTACTGATCTGATGAGTTCAACCATTTTCAACTAATGTGTATAGTTTGTTTTATGTTGTACTATTATATCACTGTCCAAGGTTATGGAAAGGGTTTGGCGCAGGCAATCATATTTAACCACGCCCCATTATATATGGACCTGTCAAAAACAAAGGATCTGTAATTAGTGGTTACTGAATTAGAACAGCAACATAAAAAAACGTGGAGGGTAAAACATGTTTGAAGGCAGAGAACACTACCCTAAACTGGGACAGTGGTGTAACTGTATATCATAAGGTTGTTAAGAATTGCCAGGTCGGTCAAATCTACCATGATATAAACTGATATTTATAAACTGTACAAGCTATGAACTCTGCTCTGTTTGGATAAATAAAGTCAAAATAAACAAGCAAAATATTCCTATTATAATCTGCATCCTTGTAATATTAGTGTACACGAAATATCCGATCAGGAACTCCATTTTGTTTTATGGTAATTCTGAATTTGTTTTATGCATCGCATTCACAGATATCATACTAAACCTATGCCATTATAAAATTTAAAAAAAGGACAATTAATAACAGAGACTGAATTGAAAACGTCTGTCTTTACTTCATCACTTCTTCTAATAGCACTAAACAAAATGAGAAAAAACTGACATGTGTGTTGAAAATAAAGAAAGATAATAGTCTTTCTATGTATAATCATGATAATAATGATTTGATTGTTTTAATAGTATTTAAAATTTTGTTTTTTCTATCATACTCCATCTCCATGCACAGGTCATAAATTTTATAATGAGAAGTCGTTTGTCTTATATTAGCATATACGCAGTTCTAAATTAAACTGTAGTTCTGATACACCAGAACTTTTTTTTTCTAAAATTCCTACACCAACACGAAATCCCAAGGGATGATTAACAATGATTAATACAGACATATATTAGGGTTATTCGATTAATTATCATACTTGAACGTTTCTGAAACGAACGTGTGTCCTCTATTTAGCCTTATGTTGTTCATTAACATTGTTTATTCATGTTGATATTCAAGTTTACTAAGATAACATCTGTTTTATAGAAGGCCAATGCAAACTAAAGCTACACTTACGGTGTAAAATTACTCATGTCACGACAAGCTATTTGATTGAAATATCAACTTTTCTAACAATAACACTAATTAATTTACCTTCTCTCACAACGATATGATAAGAAAAGTTATGATTAATTTATCGCAAACGTTTATGATGTTATATCCGTGAGAGTATTTAGACCAAGCGAACAGGTACTTTTTATTCATTTATATATATGAATATATATGTTTTATTTCGTTGGTTTTTATATATATATATATATAAACCAACGAAATAAAACACAGATTGACTTGGACAGTTTCATGAATATTATCATATCAAAGCAAATAATTTATAAATGTAAAGAGACCTATAAACATTTCAATTCACTGAAAACGACAAATTAATTATTCTCTATAACCTATGACCAAATATATGCATATATACGGTATATTTTTTCTTTCTAATTGTTGAAGCCGTACAGTTGCCTATAACTGCCTACACTAACTACATTTGAAATTTGGTAGATTGCTATCTCTTTACTTTATACTACATATCTTCAATTTTAAATTAACAAAATCAAAATGAATAAATTGAAAAAAAAACATTGTATTATCACCAGTATATCTAGTAAAAATAATCTGTCTAACGGCATCCATGATAGGCGATTCAGTTAAAGTTATCCTAGAGTTTAATTTCTTATATTACTTTGGCTGGATCAGTGTCGCCAATAATTTAACTATTTAAACCTTAGATTCATTGATATTAACATGATTTAATTGATTCATTTGAATTGAGTATTTTCTGATAATGCATTATAATTTTACTTAAACGAAGAATGCAACTGCCCTATAGCTAGTTCCAACTTGACCTATTGATATGGCTTTGTAACGTGTTAGGTAATAGCGAATGTAGACTTAACAAGCGTTGGCGTACAAAATAATAGGCCTTGTATGTTTGAATAGATTTGTTGTTTCTTTGATTAAACCTGTTGGAGTTAAACGTTTAACGCATGTGCTTCTATTTTCAATTGTAATAGAACCTGTTGAAGGTTATTCAATAACACATTTCGTGTTCATCGGTTGCATAAAGTCCAAACATAAAGTGCACATCATTTATTATGTATAAACTTTCTCTCATATTATGTTCATTATGTTCTTGTTAATTGTTGATTTAATGTCTTTAAACACCTCCGCCTAATTTCCACATATTAGAATCACGTCAAGTCATTAGGAAACTATACATTTAAAATTAGTTTCATTGTTTTCAGTAATTAGATATAGATGTAGCAATTGCGTTTTCAGTGAAATGTTTTTATTAGAGACTTTGTTTTATATATGTTAATTGATCAACGTGTCATTTGATTTATATTCTTGAATAAGATAATAGAAATTACAATTTTGTATCTAACATATGTGTGAGGTTAGAGTTCAGGATTTGCGACTCGCGTTTTTTTAAATACTATTTCCAAAAACGGAATTTGTTTATTTACATGAACAACATGACGGGTACCACATGAGGATCTTGATTTGTTTACTCTTCCAGAGCTCCTGCGATTATTCTCGTTTTTTGGGGTGGTTCGTGTTGCTCAGTCTTTAAGTTTTAAATGTTTTGTTTTGTATGTTTATGTCTCTTGGTCCGTTTCTTTTGTTGTCTGTTATGAGATACCATTCGGATATTAAAAACTCCTAAGTCGAAGAAAAATGACAACCTCATGACAAATATAGAAAACATGAAAAAAAAATCGCTGCTTCAATTAATTGTTTCATAAGCATACAAAGCATTGTACATCAATGAAAGAGGTTTATTTAGTATCCAATATCATATACATATAATATAACAAATAAGTAGTATAAGAACACTATATTTAGCCAATTTTAGTATCACGTACCGGTCAGCTGTAGAATAGTCTTATTTATTTACAAAAGATGAAACTGAGATCACAATATAATTCATTGCTGTTTCCGTTTAGACAGAAACTATCATAAATCAGCTTTCCGTCTTTGTTTGACATTTAGACTCGTCACCATCAGCTTTATTTCATCGAGTGGTTTAAAGAACAAATTATTTTCAATCAGTAATGGCATCTTATCAGCTTCTCACATGCAACGCCATTTAAATATGATCTGCACTCACGACATATAATTAATTTGATTGGTCAATAAATATAGGGAATTGAGTGGGATCGTCAATTTGTTTCGAGACTTATCACTTCGCGTAAATCAGAAATAAACTGTTGACAAAATATGTTTAGATAATTAATCTGGTAAAGAGCACTTCTGTTTGACATAATGACAAAAGTGAAATCTTATTATGAGAAATTGATATAAGACCATGTGACAAATGAAGATAAGAGAAAATGGCAATACGTTTATGATTAGTCTTGAATTCCACTTATTTCACAATACTGAATTATGGGACATTCTATTGCATGTCATATATTTAATGGCCATTGCCATGTTGGAAAACTACAAAAACAAAATCCAAAATGTATTCGAACCTAACTAAGTCAGCATAATTAACTATCATGATAGAAATTCCAATACAGAAGAGACAACTTAATAATTCTTACATGCTTGGAAAATTAGGGAAATAGATAAAAAAAAAATTCCTATCTTAACCAACAACTTAAATAATATTGAGATTATCATAATTTGTAAACCCCATAATTTTCTCTAACGATTTATTTGTTCGCGAGTGCCAAAACATGTTAAACTTAGATATTTTCTTTTATAATTACATCAGTTAATTAATGAATGGCTGTTATTTATTTTGAATTTATTGAACCATAAAATTAATTTTTGACTCTTTACATTGAATAATCCGCGAAGCGGTTTATATTAAATGTGATGAGTCAAAAATTAATTTTATGGTTCAATAAATTCAAAATAAATTATTGCCATTCATTATAAATAAATTTCTATCAAAAATAAGGCTCAAAGATGTATATTAATACGAATAACAAAGTACACAGATGTTTGCGTATGAATACACAACGTTAGAGTGGGCGTGTCGCCATAACAATTGATAACATTGAAAATAAAGCTGATTCTTTTAACCAATCAGAAGACAGTAAATACACCAAATTTATTTATATAGGAATATCACGAAAATAAATCTCTGCGAAGTCGAATAGAAAGGACTGAACGCGAAATACAGTATGTGCGAAAATAAGTTGGTTTACATTATGCACTAAAGAGAATTGTATTACAACACCAAACGGTGATTAATCAAATACAGATAGTGAGTCTTCAGGGAGTATTCACTTTTGACACAGTTCCCATGTGATTTCCTATCTGGTGTTGATTTAAAAAGTATAAGTATGTCCGATTCACAGTAACGAGTTAACAAATTTCAGTTTTAAATTTAGTAATGTCCGCCTTATAAGCATATCTTTAAAACTATCAATTGTTACCTCAAATTTATAGTAAAATATAAAAGGATTTTAAAGTTTTAAAGTTCTGTTTTGATTCTTAGATTTTCTTCAGGATTTGGAATTTGATTTTTTTCTTCCTTTTTTAATATTGAATATCGCCGAAATGGGGAGAACAGATTTGAATTCGTATTGTTCGTTTAAAAAATAATATAAATTCTTAATATACTTACCCGGCAGCGTGTTATTCAATATCTAACCAACTCGAAAGAAAAGGATAAACAATAGCAATATCTTATAGGGATATTGTCTTGGCTTCTGACTGTATTATCCAGATCATATTACTACGTTTCATTGGAAATCGGTAAAGTGGTCATTAATCGACTGTTACTTGAAATGGAATCCAGTATAAGGAGAGGAATTAAGAAATCTTTCACTTGAGAGGTCACACTACTTTGTTATTCAAAATTCCCCATCCTTTGTTGGTCGATTGATAACATCGAGAAAATATAAGGCCATCATTTGTCATCTCGACCTTTACAAGATAGACAAACGAAACCGACAGACATTTAAACTCATAAGTCGAAAATAAATTAATAACGCGAAGACGAAAATAGAAAAAAAAACCAGACACTCAATAGTACACAATATAAAACATAGAAAACTATAGACGGATATGCAGTGAGTTATGCAATGAATTTGTTTTAGAATGCAAAAATTCTAATTCAAGATATAATGAATAGGACATGTCGAAAGAAAATGCAAAAACATATTGTTATTTTGATTGTAACTGAAACACTAGTTGTATTAGGTCTCATACAATCATTCTACCATTTTGTCATTTTATGTTTTAATGTTAGAACATTCCAGAACACTCTATCATTACGGTTATCGTTGAGGATAAATAAACAAAACTTGCATAACACTGTTGTTAATCCTACTGAACTGCAATGGCAATCGGAAACGTAGACTAAAGTTTGCTATACGCGATATACAATACATGTAGCCAAAACGATTTATTTTTGAAAAGCAATTAGGACCACATATCATCTTGCCGATAACAGGGGTTGGTTATAGGAGGAGTATAATGAATCTACATCAGTTATTCATTTGAAATTTACATGTAACTGATTGATTAGTGAATTTACCCTTTTCTAGGTGCTGCAATTGACTATATGGTAAGTAAACATGTATGTCTCTTTGTAAAAACCGATATGAAATACTGAAAAAGTTATTCCATAAAACGATTTCAATCAAATACCTGACAAATAAAAACATTGTACTTATTTCACACCTTTCTGTTTATTCTAAGTTTAAAAATGCAGAAATTGCAAAAACTAAATTAACACACTCAGAATGGCAATTGAATGTCTCGTCATAATTTATTATTTCCTTATAATAGGTATTCCAATACACAAAACAAAAAAATACAACACTGTGTCGACTACTAAAAATATCCAGAGAAAAACAGATTTCAAGAGGGCTGATACGGGTAGTTGACACTTACAGTATGCATATATTTACCTTTTTGCTATTTTAGTACTAACTATGGTAATTCTAGAACCAATATGCACAGGTGTTTGGATAACAGATATCCAATACAGAGTTCGTATATGCTATATTTGTTTCAAAATAAATAAAACAAATGTTCTTCGTCTGATGCGCTTCTCTGTATTGACCTTCATTAGCAGCGCCCAAAATAACAAAAATAAAATGCAACAAAATGATGAAAATATGCATGTATGTAAAAAAAGATTGAGCTGAGAGCTATATAACTAAAAGCTTAACTATCGATACAGCCTGATATTTATATATATTATGGCTAAACTTTTAGGCATTTTGGTCCTAAATGGTCTTCAAGTTCCTACTTTATTTGGCCTTTTTTACTTTTTTGGATTCGAGCGTCACTGATGAGTCTTTTGTAGACGAGACGCGCGTCTGGTGTATATACAAAATTTAATTGGGTATCTATGTAGATGATGAGTATAACTGATGAAAAAAAACAACCACAACAAATCACCGACACAGAAGAAATCTTATTTATTCATCTTAATGATTATTAAAATCAAAACATCATCGAATTGAGTTGTTTATATTTTTTTTATTTTAACCGTGAATGTGTCACTTAACAGGTGCATTCTGGTTTTTGTAAAAATGGTCATTACTAAAGGTTGAATAATTGACGGCATATTTGGTTGAACTGAGTGTTAAAGGTAGCACAATACAACGATTTTATAACTCCAATTTCTAAGTTTTAAAATGCTGCAATTTTCTTAATAATGCTTGAAAATTCATAAAAGTGGTAGTTATGGATAACTAACAGATTACTCGATCAAATTAATGCAATGTTGGTATTAGCAACAATTGTGTAACCAATTATGATGTAATCTGTGTCTAAAATATTTTTCACCAAATTTTCACTTTCAATTGAAATAGGCTTCTGCATAGGTATTCCTAGAGGGTTGATTTTATTATATGTTGTTCCTATGGTCATTATTTACAAAAGGATGTCTCAGATTTCAGATAGAATGTACACATAATTAAACATTATCTTCTTTTATGTGGTTAGAATGTTTACACTTATTAGAGATTTATGAGAGAATGAAATACCATAGGGAAAATTTGAGACACCCTTTTGATGCCCATGCATATGATGTGTTGGTTAAGATTTCGTTAAAATGTTCTGCATAGTTAAGGTAGCACAATACAAAGATTGTTTTACTTCCAATCACTAACCTTTGAAATGCTGTAACTTTCTTATGAATGCATAGAAAATAACAAAAGAGGTATATATAGATAGATAAAAGATAAATCTTTTAAATGAATGCAATATTTTTATTATGCAATCATTATGTAATCAATTATTATGTAATTAGTGGCAAAATGTGGGTAAGTTCACTTGAATAAATTTAGCTCTATCATCTTTTTAACTATACAGAAAATTTTAACGAAATCTTAATCAACACATCATGGGCTTCAAAAGGATGTCTCAGATTGTCTCTATGGTATTCTATTCTCTCATAAATCTCTAATTAGTGTAAACATCCTAACCACATAAAAGAAGATAATGTTTAATTAGGTGTAAAATTTGTTCTATACATTCTATCTGAAATCTGAGACATCCTTTTGTAGATAATGGCCATAAGAACAACATATAATAAAATCGATCCTCTAGGGATACCTATGAAGAAGCTAATTTCATTTGAAAGTGGAAATTTGGTGAAAAATATTTTAGACACAGTTAATATTATAATTGGTTACATAATTGTTGCATAATACTAACATTGCATTAATTTGAAAGAGTAATCTGTTAGCTATCCAAAACTACCACTTTTATAAATTTTCAATCATTATTAAGAAAGTTACAGCATTTTAAAACTTGGGAGTTGGAGTTAAAAAATCTTTGTACTGTGCTACCTTAAAGAGATGATAGAGCTAAATTAATTCAAGTGAACTGACCGAGATTTTGCCACTAATAACATAATAATTGATTACATAATAATTGCATAATAGAAATATTGCATTCATTTAAAAGATTAATCTTTTGTCTATCTATATAAACCTCTTTTATTGTTTTTGTATGCATTCATAACAAAGTTACAGTATTTTAAAGGTTAGTGATTGGAAGTAAAAAAATCTTTGTATTATGCTACCTTAATATGTACATTACTTGTAATTCACAGCACTGGCAAATACCTCTTAGTAAAAGGTTCCGATCACTGAAACTCTGGTTTGTAATACGTTCATTTGGTGTGGAGGGTCTACAGATGCATATTAGAAAAGCAAGTATATTTATATATAATGAACATATGCAAATCTCAACAATCAAGACTTATTACAATTTTTATTAACAATTTGTTTATAATTGAAATATGATATATATAATAAAATGGGAGCCGGTATTAGTAATGGTATCGAGCTGAATATGGAGGTATCTGTTTTTTTGTAATCGAGGTCTACATTGAGCTTGCTTGCGAATGACAAATCCATATACAAGTTTCTTTCGAATGATGTTTGTTTCTTTACATTTAGAATACTTAATAACATAATACAGGGATTTTGTATTGAAAACAACATACAAAATTATATAAACGTGTAAAAATATAAATAAATAGCATGTGACAATAACATACATGCACAGAAAACAAAACCCTCAAAGTATAACCAAAAGAAAAGAAAAAAAAATTCTACAATAGAAGGTTAACAACAGTTTAAAAGACTGAACGCACAAAACACTCAGTAAAAGGCATTGCTGTAGTTCTAAATATTGAAATATTTCTGTTGTAGGGCATACGATTGGCAACAAAATTTGAACTACTTGTACGAAATGATAGTCGATTTGAAGTCGCTGCCAAAAGAATTCTGGGAATGGTTGTCTTTCGACTGAAGGTAACATTTTTGTATGATTGAATGTTAAAACTATAGCCAGAAGTGTATTGATGATTGTATCATAAAATAAATAAAGTAAACGAATTGATGCAACTATAACAACTTTGTCAATAATCTTTTCATTTCAAAACAGCAAATTTAGCCTCAAAATCAGCGGTTAACACTTCTTTTATGTCACCACAATATACTGATCTATAACGTCCAACGATTCGCAGGAAAAAAAAGAAACAGATTTCTGTGTGTGCGTCGTAGCACTACACAACTATTGTCAAATCTATTTAAACAGTAACAGGAATGACAGTTATAAACATGATTGACGCATTGAAGTTGCATACTCGTTCATCTTCAATGGCGTCTTGATTGATATATGTTAAAAAAAAAAGGTTTAATTCAGAACACAAACATAAATGGTCTAATATGTTATACTCACGATACGTATTTATTCTTATTTTTAGGGTGAAAATGAACTGACCGAAATGTTACTGAAACGGCTCAACCGTTCAGGAAAAGTTCATATGGTCCCTGCATTACTCAGAGGGAAATACGTAATTCGATTTACTGTGACGTCACAATATACTGAAGACTGTGATATAGAACGTGACTGGAAAATTATATCTGCAACTGCTACAAAAGTTTTACACGATGACGAATCAACAGACGAGGAAGTAATCTCCCCTGACGACGAAGTATTTGAAAAGGAAATCCCTATTCTGCGCGTACCCCGTGTCGTACCATTGAAACGGAAGGATTACGGAATAAGCCTCTTATTGAGCAATGTTCCAATGTCACCTAAACTTATCAATGGAAGCTTTGCAGCTTTGTTTGACAATAATGACGTTATTGTGGAATTTGCAAAACAAATAACAAATACCGATTTTAACGGTAGACCAATTCGTTTGTCCCCTCGACGACGATTAAAACTTAAGGACAGTACTAAACAACAAAGTCTAGACACATATAAGATAAACCGACCCCTTTGTAATCGTCAAAAGTACGGATCGCTAGACTCTAAAATTGAGGAAATACTTGAGTTGTCTACCTTGAACGACCAAAGAAATGGCGTTTGTGATATAGATGACATACGTGAAACCGATTCCGAACAAAATCAGTCGAGCGAAGAAGAGAACCCTACCGTCCAAGTTCACATATCACAATTTACTGACTTCAAATCGGCCAATGGCAATGCAAGCGGAAGTCCAGTCGAAAATGGCACACTACGATGCTGTAAACACTGCGGACATGTTATTGACTAGTACTCATCAAAGGATTCTATTTTGATTTAGCCAATACAGATATTTGAATGTAGGTGTAGGTAAAGTTTGTTGAAATAAATAGTTTATGCAAAACTCATTGTTTGTCATATTTACCATGTTTACGAAATGTAGCGATATCTATTTTTCTATGTTCATGTCATTTACACACACAGATATGTTTGGTCTTTTGGAAAATGTTGTTTATGCTGTTTTTAGACCCTTCTACAACGAAATTAGTTTTACATGCGCACGTATAAAAATTGCGGTTTTTATCCAACGCAATCATAGGTTTGAACGTAGTTTTCAATTTAGACTCGTTCATAAATATACATTGTATATACAGCTACTATAATTTACTGTGTGGGCATTTAATAGAGAGACGTAAGATACTAAAGAGATGTTTGAACTTTAAAGTCGAAAATAACTGACAATATTATGACAAAGTCCCACAGAAAAACGATCAACAGATAAACATAGTATCCAAAACACAACAAAATTAAAGACTGAGCAAAATACACCCCACCAAATACCGTTGATATTCCACGTCAGACTCCTTACGAAGGGTAAATACGGTCTATTTAGAAAGGCTTTTAGAAAAGAATATATATCTGAAGATAATAACGTTCGATTCGTCAGACTCTACATGTTTTTGTATGTAAAAATAAGTTTCATACCGCATTAACCTCTAACGTCATGTAATGTAAATATTGACATTAAAACTTTGTACTACACCGCTTGATAACTCAATATGCTAATTTATTTACTTAAATCAAATGGAAGGCTTTACAAAAGCTCATTTGTGGAGGAAACTTACATGATCACAAGTACTGATCTTTCATCTTTTATTAAAAATACATAGAACGTCTTCTGTCAGTATTACATAATATGAGAAATGTTATAACTGCAATGTTCTCCATATTTGGTGAACACATATTCTTTTTCTTGCGTATTTCTAATTATGACTCATACACAAACATCGTCTTGCGTGACATTGTCCTGGATGCGGATAACATAATGATTCGCATTCACTGTCAACACAAACTACAAAAAAAGAAAAGAAAACATACAATGTTTATTTTTGACTGTTCTGCCTTTGTCAGCGTTAAATATGCAATACCATCTTAATTTGTCCACGTCTAATAAAAAAATACACTCAAATTGAAAACATTGTGAAAAAGAAAAAATGCCACGGATACTGCCGATTTCTGATGGTACCGATGATTAGAATATTAATGGCAAAATGATCAGACTATAGTAATTTGTAAATATATGCAGAGAAATAAATTGAAACCATTATGGTATATAGATATAAATACTCGTCATGTTTCTTAAACATTTCTGTACTTACAATTCCAGCCGTTAGTTGGTTCTACAAAGAAAGAATGTAGTAACTCAGTAAAAACGAAAATATAACAGTACTCTGGGTTAAATCCTGAATGTTGTTTAAAGACTGGATATAAGTTATAGTTACTTTTAGTTTTAAAACTAATTTGTTCCCTTTACTGCTTCTTTCTATAGTTCAACTGACTTTCTGTCTTCTCCTTCTTTGTCTTCTCGTTTTCGTTTCTTTTCGTACGCATAAGCTTTCTATTATTTAAATAATTTTTGTATGACTCTCTTTTAAAATTGTTGAAATTTGAACATCAAAACATTACAAAAATGAACGTTATACATTTCATGCATATTCTAGATATTATAAATAAATTCCATATAGGGATTCGAGCTTCGCACTCACCCCATATGGAATTTACTGACCTAAGATATACCGTTTTAGGTCACTAGCACACTATGTAACTAATGGTATACATATAGATTCTACCACTGCACCGAGTGTAATACGATATTTATCCACTCGAGACAGTTAAATTTTCAAATTTCAAACGCGAGGCTTGCCCGAGCGTTTTAAATATTTAAAATTTAACTGTCGAGAATGGATAAATATCGTATTATACGAGATTTGGTGGTGGAATCTGTTTCTCTAATGATTTTCTAACATTATGCAGGCAAACTTATTCCTTCTGTTCGAATGATCTCCAAAAAGATGTGTTCTTTCTATGTGACGTCATCAGGCATGGTCGCCTTTTTTTATGCCGTCACAATAGGAAATTCAGAGGAAAGCAAGAAAATTCGACGTCATAATCGGATTTTAACCAATGAAGTACTGAGATCAAACGAACCACACGTTGATTAAATTTTTTTATACAATGAGTGCAGAAAGGGATAAATTGACGAAGAATTAGAGAAAAGTATATAACTTATATTGACACTAAGCATATATTTAATATTTAATATTCCAAAAACAGTGAACGATACAAGGGACATGTCAGTGCAAACCTTTATATGGGAAGATACCCCCTGCTCCTGTTTTTTTTCTAAATGCCAATTTTATCAATAAATAGATAAAACCATTTGGCTGGTTATCCCATTTTGACAGTATCGGCCTATGTTTTGCTGGAATTTAAAGTAAAACTGTATCTTAATACTTACTGGTGGTTGACAAATTTACACAAGTACACAAGTTGGTAATACAATTAATCACTGTCCGGTTTACACATCGTGTGTTTACACAATTATTTACATTTCTACAAGGTTCGCAAATGGAGGATACTGAAATGAAATGACGTTTTGAACATACAGATTCTATTAACGTTAGTTGTCTATTTAATTTATAATATGCAGTATATTGATTTAATATTTTGTACAGATATGAACTTGAAAATCTTTATACACTACTTCCGATTTTTTTTTAATATATATAAAAAACTATTTCTACTGAATAGCTGAAGCTCTAAAGATATTACAACGCGGGGCCGTAACTACATTGAGGCAAATGAGGCAAATGCCTCATGTTTTAAATTTCAAAAAAAAAAAAAAAAAAAAGATTGCCTTCATATGATTGTCTTTATATCAAATTGTTTTCACTGAAAGTGTCTTGCAAGAAGCAAGTTCTCTTCACTCTCTGATGTCGCCCCTGCATATTTTTCGTAATCCATGTTTCTATTTTACTTTTGGTTTTCAGAGTTGATGGTCTATTGCTTGTACTTCTGTGTCCCGGGTTTGTCTTTAATTTGTTCATTTATTGTCCTACTTAATGACTAGTCTGAGTGTTGATTTTCATTTGTAAACGTGTCACACTGTGTAATGTTGCATGTCCACCGATGTCCAGGCATTATACGAGAAAATATTTTAAGAATATACGATACTACTGGACACAGAAAAAAGTGGTCGTTTCTGCATGGAGAATTGAACTTGATATCAAAGAATACGAAACTGCCTTCTTGTATATAAAACCATACCCATTTTTCTTAGTATGGATTGTAAAATTAGGTATTTTCTGTAGGTGAGATATGCACAGAAGTGATAGATATGTATTATAAATATAGAAAATTGAATATCCTAATCAACAAAAAATTTACAAAAATAACTGTATCATATACCCAAGCGCCTGTGGATAAAACTAGATAGCTGACATGGTTTAAATTAAAGTAAGACCACCAATTTCCCGGTATCAAATAATTTGTTGAAAAAAACATCAATGTATTGCCATAAAATTATGACCTTTTACATTCAAGGGTTAAATTTTCATTAAGTCGTGTTCAGACCCTTTAACAGAAAAAAAAGGAATATGAAGTACACGTGCACGGGAGCTAATCGCACACAATATCAATGTATAGAAAAAAATAAAAATGATCAATGGTCAAAGTTTTTATTCCTGTTCTTTATCTTGATAGTTGCTGGAGGGTCTTCAATAATGAAAGAATCATAAATACCGTAAAACAAGGTCAATATGGTCCCTAGTGTCGACTTGAGCAGTACTAGTATTTAACGTATATTACTGCACTAATGACTGTCACTATATTTAAATTTAGTCATAAAAAATCTCAAGTCAGCACAATACAAGACAAGAACAGACAGACAGATCCGGTATTAATGATTATGAGAATTACGATTTTTGCTTTATCCTACATATCGCATAATGTTTAATGTTTTTAATTTCCCTAAAACTTTAAAGTCTTAAATAACAATGAATCTATGTTTTCGCTTTGAGACCAGAATATTGTCGAAAAAATAGCTAAAAATGATTTGCGTTTCTATGTAAGAAAGAGTCCGGGAAACGCTCAGAATGCACGATTTTGCGTTATTTTTCTCAGAGCTTATGGGGGCCTTAAGCGGCCCCTGATCCCTCTCCATTTTTTTTTGCCTCAGTATTAAAAGGGGCTAGTTACGGCCCTGCAACGTGTCCTCAGATTGATCATGAAAATTCTTCAATAATGATATTGAAAGGATGGAAACATGTATAATCTAGAACATTTTTAAGCTCCAATGAAAATTTACAAAAGGGGAAGTCCACTCAAACTGACAAAATCAAAAGCTATTTATAAACAGAACAAGTGAAAAACAGTTGCAATATTCCGGCCTTGGTATAGGCAAAATGTTATAAAGTAAATACTTTTAATATGTAAAGGAGAAGCTTCAACTGATATAAGATATTGGGTATATGTCAATTAAGGGATATTTTTTTCCCTGTTTAATACCAAAAGAAAATATAGTATGCACCTATTCTAGACGAAAACATTTCTCAAACAAGAATGTGTCCATAGTACACGGATACCCCACTCGCACTATCATAATATGTGTTTAGTGGACCGTAAAAACTCTAATTTGGAATTTAAATTAGAAAGATCATATCACAGGGAACATGTATACTACGTTTCAAGTTGATTGGACTTCAACTTCATCACAAACTACCTTGACCAAAAATTTTAACCTGAAATTTGCAATATCTTTTTCTATATTCAGTGAACCGTGAAATTGGAGTCAAAACACCAATTTAGTATTTAAATTAGGAAGATCATATCATAGGTCACATGTGTACTGAGTTTCAGGTTGATTGGACTTCAACTTCACCAAAAACTACCTTGACCAAAAACTTTAACCTGAAGCGGGACGAACGGAGGGAAGGACAGACGGACGAACGAACCAACGAACGAACGAACAGACGCACAGACCAGAAAACATAATGCCCCTCTACTATCGTAGGTGGGACATAAAAAGTGAAATGGATATTGAACCTTCTTTTCTAATTCAAGATCAAAACATAGAGCCGACCTTTTAATTCGCTTGCGTTCCCGTATCATGTCTATGGGAAAATACGTCGACCCAACAAAAATAAATTGACCGCTTGTCCCGAGCTATTTTTTCTTTCTGAATATAAAAAAAAATACCTATCCTTGAATGCATATAAATAATAAACTAAAACTATAGAATTGTAGTACATTGATTTGAAAAACTAATAAAACCTTTACTTTTCCGTAGCCGTACCTGATTTTGAAGTGTAATTGGGTTGTCTTCATTCTTCAACAATAAAACATTCTATAAAAGGTATAAGGGGATGAAAATAGGAAGGACCTGATTTGATTTTTATATTTTAAATTTTAAATGTTTTTAAATTCTATAAAATTATGAACGAATACTTTACTTATCACACGGTTCATACTGAAATATTCAAAACAACTCCGACATTTATAAATATTTTGATATGAGCGTCACTGATGAGTCTTATGAGGACGAAACGCGCGTCTGGCGTACTAGATTATAATCCTGGTATCTTTGATAACTACTTAATTGACGAGAATTGCTGGTTATCTTGCAAACGATCTTTTTCTCCTTCCTTACACTGCACCTCAATCAATTAAAAACTGTCCGCCATGAAATACCAAATAGTGCTAAAAATGCTTTTATCATTTTAAAATTGAAGCTCATCACTTCTTCTTAACAGATTACATATTCCTATTTAAAATCACTAGAAAAACTGCATACATAACTTAACATACGTAAAGAAGGCTCACCAATTTCAAATATGACATTAAAAGAAAACAAAATGATGTGTTTATGAATTTTTATAGAATATTATGTCGTAAGTATTTGGAGAGAGATTTAGCATAATGTTTTCCGCATAATATAAACAATTATATAACTATACTGAGTATAAAACTTTCACTTACCAATAAGACAAGCAAAAAAGGTACTTGCGACTTTGATATTCATATTTGTAAATATTTTGATAAGAGACATAAAGATTAAAAACAACATATATACATATTTAGGAAGTAACTTACAATTGTAAGACGCATTAATAGTCAAAAATAGGTGAAGGAGACATACAGGATGTTTTTTATGTTTTAACAATACATAATTCTTGTTTCACCTATAAAAATACGACTATAAGCTGTTACTAATGATGTAACTGTTATTACACTTATTGTGTTTGCTTAAGAAAAACTTAGATTGTTGCTTTAACAGTCTCCCTTGCTCTAAGTTTAGATAATTAAAGTTAAAACGATTCCTGCTTTTTTTAAATGTAAAAATGCCATTAGATGCACTCCGACATCACAATATACTAAAAACTATTATGTAAAATTTTACTGGAAAATAATATCTGCTACTGCTACAAAAGTTTTACATGATGACGAATAAACAGACGATGAAGTAATCTTAAAGTTTTAAATCTTTATATTGTAATAAAAAAGTTGATTCTTACAGGATTTAAGCTAAATTTATTTAATCATTATGCAGAGTTGACATACAGATGTAAAGAAATATGTTACCCTATATAAAAAAGAAGATGTGGTATGATTGCCAATGAGACAACTGTACTTGTCCACAAGATACCAAAATGACACAGACATTAATAAATATAGATCACCGTACGGCCTTCAAAAATGAGCACAGCTCATACCGCATAGTCAGCTATAAAGGCTCCGATGAGGCAACGTAAAACAATTCAAACGAGAAACCTAACGGCCTTATTTATATAAAACAATTACTTCTCTCATAATGAAGTTAACCCCATGATAAGTTGTGCGGCAATTTGGCCTTGTGAATACGCTGCAGTATCACGAAATATATTTCGTTTTTTGTACAGAAAGTTTGCAATATCTCTTTGCCAGTGTTAGCATGTATTTGTGAACGCCACATGACTGTCATATTGAACATGTAATATTTTGAATATTACTGTCTGAATTTTCTGTCTTATTTCCTAATTACCAACAACGCAAAGTAGAGTAATTTATGACTTTTTTAAATTGTACTCTCCTAAATTTTTATAAAATGAAATACTCTCCAATGAACTTTTCTGAATTTGACACCACCAGGAACGCTCATGACCGAACATTGTAAAGCCAAGGAAACATAGTACATGAACATTGTTAAAGGGACACTAGCTACGACATATATAAAAAAATATAAAGTATGAATATTTTTTATTCAATCATTAATGAAAGTGAAATAGTGAAATAATAATTTACTTTTATTACCTAAAATGGTTCAATTTTGTCAAATTAAGCTAATAAATATTGATAATGAAGTATTCACTTGCAAGTGAATAACTCGACCTCATTAAATCCGTATTCATGTGAACTCCAATTTAACCCCGTAGAAAGAGATGGAATAACGCATGCATTGCCCGTGTATTATTTTTTAAAGGAACAGGATGTCAACATTGAAAGTTAACTTAAACATAGGTAAATAATTTGATTGACTTATTCGATCTTTTAAAGGTAAAAACGACGATGAACATAAATTTATAACTTATAAAACAAAATTTAACAGACTTATAAAAAAAAAACAAATGCACGAGTTGTTTAATCTATTTATATCTGTGTTTATATTTACATCGCTTATATGGTAATATAAGGTCAACTCGATAGTTAATTAGATGGTGTCTTGGCTAAAACTATAACGAAACGAAGCTGCATCTTATTGAGACCATGTCATGTAAATTGTTTATTTTATACTTTTGATAGTATGGCTCAATGTTTTACATTGTTATAAATAGAATATTAGAATTTGAGTCAAATTGGTGAACATGAATTTGGCAGCTAGTGCCCCTTTAAAGCTATACGACTAAGAAGGAAAATGTTTGCAACTTAAGGTTCCGAAATCATAAAAATAGTGTTGCCTTCAATAAATAAAACCGGCTTATTAGAAACTTCCGTGTCAAATATTCATTTTCAAACTATTTACTAATACATGAAATGTATGGTCAACAGTTCTATCTGTAAATTCTTGATATTGGTATATATATAAAAAAAAAAAAAGAAGATGTGGTAAGATTGCCAATGAGACAACTCTCCACCTGAGACCAAAATGACAAAGAAATTAACAACTATAGGTCACCGTACAACCTTCAACTATGAGTAAAGCCCATACCGCATATTTAGCTATAAAAGGCCCCGAAATGAAAATGTAAAAAAATTCAAACGAGAAAACTAACGGCCTTATTTATGTAAAAAGTTGAACGAAAAACTAATATGTGACACACAAACAAATGACTGTTACTATGATGCCTCGTCGTACTTGTACATAAAAAACTGAAAGAAAAATGGTACGGGTATTAATCATTAAAAATCAGAAGTTACTTTATTCTATACAGGCGGATATCCAGTTGAAATTAAAAAAGGATTGCACTCATTATCAGAGAAGGTCAAGAAGATCAAATTGGTATATTTGAATTCTTTCCATCTGTTGTACATGTTGTATGAGCTTAGAAAAATTATCGAAGGTGCACACCTTAGAATCTTGTATATCCCTTGTACGTATATCTACTCAAATTGGGGTTTGGGGCTTCCAGATAATTGTAAACTTTAAGTTAGATACCAATGTTCACCCAACAGTCGATTGAGGAGGCTACATATAGTCGTGGATGTTCTTTTTGGCATAAAATTAATTCAATCGAGAGAAAAATCTGCAGAAAGGTTAAATTCTAAATGCTTTAAAGCATTTATTTGCATATCTGCCCCCGGTTGCATTTTGTCTTATGTTTTGTGAAGATGTGTTTTATTAAACAAAACAAAAACCTAAAGTTGAGCAATAATGTCATCGAAAACAGACAGACACCTTTTTTGTTCAGGCCTGTTTGAGATAACTATTATATTATATCATATCCGAAACACCATATAACCTCAGATTCTATTTTTCATGTGTTTGTATATATATAGTATGTATAAACAACTCGTCTAAACATCAACCCAACAATGTTAGATATGTAAATTTGCTTTCGCAAATATTTTTTCTTCCCTCGCCGGGATTCGAACCCATGCTCCTGGGATATCGTCACACCAAATCGCCTGATCTGTAGCCGTCCCGCTAGACCACATGACCACATCGGCTTCATGTATATATATATATAAATATACAACTCGTCTAAACATCAACCCAACAATGTTAGATCTGTAAATTTGCTTTCGCAAATTGTTTGTTCTTCCCTCGCCGGGATTCGAACCCATGCTACTGAGATATCGTGACACCAAATCGCCTGCACTGTATCCGGTGCGCTAGACCACACGACCACTATATAAGTACGTCTGAGCCAGTGACAACTCTAAAATAGATTTATACATCGGATCACCAGCAGTGATGATGATACATAGCTGTGTACATAATGTATATACAACTCGTCTTAACATCAACCCAACAATGTATATATATATATAAACAAGTCTAAATTGAAAACTACGTTCAAACCTATGATTGCGTTGGTTATATATATACATTAATACTATATGTACTATAGATTGATACAATTGCATTTGAAATTCACGGTACCTTAACGTGAATAAGGCATTTTTACTCAAGGAACTTGACGACAAATTTGCAAGTAGATAAAAAAAAATCCCATAAAAACAGATACTTTTTGTGTATGTCATTAAGGGTTATACGTCTTCAACTTTCTAAGATCTCACCTAACAACCAATCAAACAACAGTTTTATTAATTTTACTAGATACATTAAAGAAAATTGAATGGTAAGCAACATCTAGGTGATACGTTTGTCTTTTTAAAAACAAATGCTATATACGGATTGTAATGATGATATGCGGATATTTATCGGTTTTCAAGAGCTAAATTGACAGCGCGTTATCTATTCAATTGCTTCCATTTTATACTATTTTAAAATAAGGTACTGTAAGGGAGAGATATTTTTTACAAAAAAGAATCCGGACTGTACGGAATAAAATATTAAAATGATGGAATTATAAAAACAAACCTCTAAACAGAATCATTCAGAATGGATAAAGTAACGACACTGTTGTCAGGTGATTAAAGTTGACATCTATTGGAATTGATATTGATTCACTCATATGGTCTTCGCATCGAAAATAAACACATTTATTCTAAAACCTTTTTAAGGCATGAAAATTCTTTACATATTTTTATGATGGTATGATACTAAACCACTGATGGAAATAATTTTTCGTTGTTTTCATATGATTAAGACACACTATTTCGATCAGTTTAATTGAAATCCAGAGCTGGCATGTCACTAACTGCTAATTGTCCTTTGTTAAATTATGTATCATTGTCATTTTGCTTAGTTTCGTTTGTTACCCATTTTGACTTTTTTAAACTGAGTTTTACTGTGCGTATTACTGTGTGTTTGTTTAACCTACATTGGTTAGAGGCAAAGGGGGATTGTTGAGACCTCACATGTTTAACCCTCTACATGTTTGCGCCTGTCATAAGTTTGGAGCCTCTGGCCTTTGTTAGTCTTGTATTTTTTTTTTTAAATTTTAGATCATTTATATGTTTAGGCTTTTCATTTGACGTCCATTTTCACTGAACTAGTACGCATTCTTATAAATCCAGCTACAGTCCGGATGCGGTATTTTCTAGCGGATGGAAGATCCATTCGGCTGTTTTGTTTTTTGTTTTTTTTTAAATTTATCATATTTTATTGAAATCTGTACATTTGTTAGTTTAAAACATCAAGTACCGGTACCTTTTCCCGGCCTCGTTAACATTAGTAAACATCATATTTATACAGTTGTTAGTATTTGTTAGTATTATACATTCAATTTTCAATATTTGGAAAAAAATAAAAAAATATACCATGTCAGTAATTTCAAAAAGAAAGAAGTTTACTATTAAGATTTTCGAACATAATTATCTGTATAACAAATGCACAGGTTTAGAAAAAATATATATATATATTGTTTTTTGTATTAAATTTCTTTTTTTCTTATTTGCACATAAACAAAATAAGTTACACACTTTTGTATGCATAATAGTAATATACATTAAAAAGAAGATATATAATATATTATTTAATAGACACAGCAGTTTTAGTTTGTTACATTGCAGATAATGATTTTAAGACAGAGGTTGTTTGGATATGAAATATATACATTATATGTGGAGTCTATTTGGTTTTTGTTTTTTGTTTTTATGATAATAAAGGAGTCCAGGGGTTCCAGCAGTTTTCTGCCCTACTGAGTAATTTATTTTTATAGAATATATTTTTTTCTATTAATAAGTTTTCCTTTAAATAATTTTTAAGTGCTATTATATTGGTTTGTTCCATAGCTAATTTGCTTCTATAAATGTAGAATTTTGTTAACAGAAGTATTATGTTTCTTATATCATTTTTATCGGTTTTTGTTAAAATACCAAATAAAACCAAATCAATATTTAAAGTTAGTTCTATTTCTGTCTTCTCAAATATCCAGGAGTCAAGGTCTTCCCATAATTTTGATATATATGGACAAGTCCAGAATATATGTTCTATTGTTTCGACCCCTCCGCACCCAAAACTACAAATATTTGTATCTTTAATTTTTATTTTAAGGAGAAGTTCATTGGTGCCTAAAATTCGATGTATTATTCTGTATTGAAACCACTGCAATTTTGAATTTTTTGTAATATAAAAGGGTAATACATGGATATTTTTCCAATTGAAGTTCTCATTGAGAATTAATGACCTTTTTTGTTCACATTTTTGTTTAGGATTTGACTTTTTACCATTCAAAATATTATACATATCTTTTGAACCTTTCTGGGATTTAAAAAAAACCTTTAATACTGAGGGCAAAACTGGACCGTTTTCTCTCTTTAAGTCATTTGGACATATTTGATATTCTTTTAAATACTTTTTTATTGACAAAATTAGGCCTTGATATGTGAGAAAATTAGTTTTAATATTGTATACATTATTAAAGTGATCAAAAGTCATAAAGTTTCCATCTTCCTGTAACAAGTCATTGATCAGCCAAACCCCTTTTTTTGTCCAATCTTTATATAATACTGAATGGTTACCAATCTTTATTCCATCATTCTTCCATAAAGGGCATGTTTTAATTTGAGAGTTATTTTGTACATTTTGAAGATCTTGCCAAGCATCAAATACTTCTTTCCAAAATGGATTATTCAACTTTTTATAAGGACCAAGAAATTGCATTTCCAAAAAATTCAGATTTTCTGAAAAGAGGAATAGTTTTACTAGTTTTGAATTATTTCTATTTATTCTTCTTATCCAGGTTAGTTTAAGACCTTTTATGTAGTTTTCAATATTAATCATTTTTAGTCCTCCTAAACAGTGCGGTTTGGATAAGGTGTCTCTATTGACTTTATCTGGTTTATTATCCCAAATAAAGGAAAATATTTTTTCAGTAAAATGTTTAAGCTTTGTGCTATTTGGACTAGGTATGGACAGGAATAGATGGTTTAATTTTGATATTATAAGTGTTTTTATCACTGTTATTTTTCCAATTGGTGAGAGTATTTGATTAGTCCAAGTTTTTATAATGTTTTCAATTTCTTTCAACCTGGGGTTATAGTTTAAATTTTCAATTTCACTAATATCCACTGAGAAATTTATCCCAAGAAGTGTAAATCTGCTGGAACCCCATTCCAATCCCCACTTAACACACATAGTTTCTTGGCTAAACTTTTTCTTCCCAATCCAAACAACCTTGGTCTTGTCTAAGTTTATATTAAGACCTGATAATTCTGCATATTTATCTAGAGTACGGAGAGATGCATCCAAAGATTCAGGTGATCCATCAAGTATAAGAGAAAGGTATCATCTGCATATTGTGAGATGAGATACTCTGAGTCATCTATAGTGATTCCTTTAACTTTGTCATTATTTCGTATAAGTATACCAAGTATTTCTGCGCATAGTAAAAATATATAAGGTGATAGGGGATCCCCTTGTCGGCAGCCCCTCTGAATCTCAAAAAAATCTGAGAGATGGCAATTTTGAGTTACTGCAGATTGAGTTTTGGTATAAAAAGTAGTGATCCAATGTTTAATAGAAGGTCCAAAATTAAAAAAGTCTAAAACACTTTCAATAAAACTCCAAGAAATTGAATCAAATGCCTTTTCAAAATCAATAAGGAGGAGAATACCAGGTATATCATGTTCTTCTGTATACAATAAAATATCATAAATTAGTCTAGTATTTTCACCAATGTATCTTCCAGGAATGAACCCTGTTTGATCATTATTTATTAGAAGTGATAAAATAGACTTCAAACGCTCTGCTATACAGCTAGACCCGAGTTTATATATTGTGTTTAAAAGACTTATTGGTCGCCAGTTTTTCATATATTGTCTTGGTTTATCTCCCTTTGGTATACAAGTAATTATCCCTCTTTTTTGGGATACTGACATTTCACCCATATTATACCCATAGTTGATTGATCTAAGAACAAATTTACCTAAATCTATCCAAAAGAATTTAAAAAACTCACTGGTGTATCCATCAGATCCTGGGCTTTTGTTACTTTTCATTCTTTTAATAGCAGCTGTTAATTCTGAATAGGAGATTTTTCCCTCAAGGGTATCCCTTATTTCATTTGTTAACTTGGGAACGTCTAAAAATGGAATTTCCTTATTGAGATCAACACTATTTATTGTATCTTTCTTTGAATATAAATTTTTATAAAAGTTTTTAGCTTCCAATAAAATATGTTCTTGTTTGTTTATTAAACAGCCTTCATTATTGACTAGTCTTGGAATTGTTTTATTAACAAAGTTCTTAGTTTCTAAGTTGGCTGTTTTGTTTTGCTCCGTGGTCGGGTTGTTGTTTCTCTGGTACATTGCCCATTTACTTCTCTATTCTATGTAGTACATTCTTGATATCTTATTATTATTACTTGTAACACAAGTAAGGCTAAAAAAATAGTTGAATTATTGGAAAGACGTTGAAGGCAGCTACTTACTGGCGAAATTATCGCATTTTATTCAATGGAATAAGAAAAAACAAGAGGCACATAGAATGCATTTAGTATTATTTAATATATGTTGTTTGCTTTCTGCAAACATTGTCATCTAATGTTAAATTAATTTGGTTAATTCATTTTTTTTTGGCATGTCTAATGACTGTTACAAAAACAACGTCCATTTTTACAAGATATTTGACCCTCCTGGCAAATGACCAATGTCTCGCATTCGCTGTCTTTTGTACATGCTACAAAAAAATTAGAATAAACATCGATATAAAAAGAATATGTGGTTTATTGCCAATGATACAACTCTACACAAAAGACAAAATGACACAGAAATTAACAGCTATAGGCCACCGTACGGCCTTCAACAATAAGCAAATCCCATACGATGTTGGTTTACTCGTTAAGAGTTCGGTTCAAATCCATTTTTCTAGGATTCAACATGGATTCAAAATTAGATTGGTGTCAGTTGTAACTATATACTAGTAGTAAATAAGGATACATCTTCAAATTAAACACAGAATGGATACCCTTGTCTGGATTATAAAAAAAAACGTAGATAAAAAAAAAATTCAAAATATATGCAATTAGGGTACTGTCACATTATATGTCTCAAAAGAGACCATTTAATATAATGATTATGAAAAAATAGGAAAGCTCGTTATTGTCTCAAAATGTCTTTATACTTATGTTCCCACCTTGGTGCTGCAAATAAAAAAAAATATAATCCTTAAAAGACAACGGTTATATGTAACATTACATTTGAATATGATTATGTTTTTCAACTATTGTGTTTTATTTCCCCGTTCTTTAGGAAGTGCACTGACTGCATTTTTTTCTTCTTTTTTTTGTTTTTCCTATCTCACTTAGGTGCTGTATTGTATTATTGGTTCTGTTTTCACTATTTATAATTTTAGTCATTCGCCTTAGCATTTTTATTCTTAAACTATTACAAAGGTGAATAGTATACCTTTATTTCCCGTGAATGAGGTAGATTTAAGGCAAAGCTGCATCGGGAGACATGACTTTAAAAAGAGAAAATATCTTCATATTTCTCGCAACAGAGGGAAATAAATGTTGTATTACACTGCATATACATTGTTTGCTACCTGAACATGATACATACCTATAAAATTTTAATACCAGGTTGAGTGCAATGACACGTGGGATAGTTTAAATCAATATAGACATTAATTGAGTTATCAAAATATAAATACAATGGCAAAATGAACTTGGTACAAGCAATTCTGTTTTTAAAAAATAGTGGGTTAAACCTGATTTTATACTTTTGTCAGATACAAGAAGTCCTCAGGTTTTATTCATGTATTGATCTTAAAAAACAATTCCCCTGTAACCAGCACTTTTACTATTTTATATATTGTTTTAAGAAGCCATAAGGTACAAATTTTAAATGTATATGTGAGAACATATTTCCATTCAGTTATACCTCCTTTCTCAGTTCCGTTGTGTGTATACCATTATATCAAAGCAGTCATCAATTGAGCTTGTTTTCTTTTAAACAGAGCAACAAACATCCTCAAATAAAGTAATACAGCAGCTGTACTATTTGTTCGTGTTGTTATTGCAAAAACTTTTAGTTTCCATAGGAAATAAACAATATTCCTTTTAACCATTGTCAAAAGTAAAAAAAACAAAAATACCAATCTTCTAGGAAAATTCAAAACATAAAGACCCTTAACAAATATAATTACAAGAGCTCAAATACATCAAATCAATGGGAAAACATTGGTCACAGTCCTGACCTGGTACTGGTATTTGCATGTGTAATTGTGAATTAAACCTAGTTTTGAAGCTGCCTAAGTCTCTCACTTGTATGACAATTAAAATGAATTTAACAATTTGAATTTGCAGTGTCCTATTAAAAAACGTTTAACTAACTATAAGACCAGGTTTAATCCAATTTATTATTATGGATGAAATCATTGGTTGTTATTTGAAAACTGTTTAAGACTAAGTCTCGTTAAGATAATATAAAAAAATACTAAATAAAAAAGTAAAATGATTATTAATGATTACTAACGTCCTGTTAGTCTGTGCTTTACTTCAGTCAATATATAATCTTGAAATACTTACTAGTGTTGGTCAAATATACACAGGTACACAAATTTTTAATACAATCGATCACTTTCCGGTTTACACATCTTGTGTTTCGGCAATTATGCACGTACCTACATGACTCGCCTAGGATTGATACTGAAATTATTGAAATTTTGATAAGATACATGCTAGTTACAAGTTGATTTGCCATTTGTTATATATTATGCCGTATCATAACTTCATTTTTCGTACATATCTAAACATCCAATTCTTCATACACTAATTATCATTTGTTCCTTTTTTTACTTATTGTTTACCTAATTGCTTTGATATTAACGATATATTCAACGTATTTGCAGGTAAATCACGATACATAATACATCGATAGGGAACATATATAATCTAGAATGTTCATGAACGCCCAGAACAGGTGCGTTCGACTCTAAATATGATTGACAAGGATTACCGAATTCCCGACGAAGGTTGGTTGGTCTATGCTGATACTCGCTT